>VZTJ01005553.1:593735-814135 GCA_013397795.1 Orthonyx spaldingii
TGTTTTTGCTGAAGTTAGAGGCTAGACAGAAGGAGTGTCTGAACTCTGGGAGTTCATGGATAGGGAGAAATGAATGGGCAAAGAAGTCCCTTAGAGGCTGTGTCAGAAAAGACAGCTCTAGTTGAACAGTGAAATAAAACCATGGTGTGTCTCTCGTCATCTTCTCTGACTCTCGTTTTGGAAATACTACCAAGAGTTTCACACAGTCTAATTCTTTTTCCCCCTTATCTCGAAGACATATTTCTATTTAATTTAGCTTATGTTCATACTTAATAAATCTTTATTTAACAAAACCACAGTAAAAAACTCTGTTGAGTATCTGTGGTTTGAAAGGACCTAACTGAAAGCCAGCAGTATTCATTTAGATAAATAAACAACTTTTTTAATTTTCTAGCACTACAGAGGCATAGCATCCCATTTTTAAACTGCCAGCATTTTTCTTCTTGAATTGAAAGCCTGCTGAGGAAAGTAGAACTATCTTCAGTAATACTGCCATCTACATATTCAGGGACTGCTATAATACTTCTTTAAATGATTCAAATGAAGTTCTAAATAGAATGAAAAGTCCACTGTCTACATTGGAAGTAAATAGCATTTTATGGAGATTTGAGATATTTAATTTCTATGGTAACAGGCATTGGAACAATGCTTTGATTGAGGATACAAAAACCTTGACAGTTAACTTGTTTAAATATTAATAATAATTTTGTACTTTTAGAAATAATGCATCATTTGAATCTGAAGATCTCAAAATGCTACTACTCTGAAAGGAAAGAAACAGCAGTGTTGCTCTTCAAACATAAAACAATTTACTTCTTCTTGAGGACAGCACAATACACAGGTAGATATGTCAGGAGAAGGGAAATGTTGGACCTCCCCAGTTCCACTGCTCCCTGCCCTTTTCAGACCCAATAGTCCACAAATGATTTGGAACTAGTAAGGTAAATAAGTATGAATATCTAAAAATCTTATTTTTAATCTTCTGAAGATTTTGCATAATCACCCTGAAAGGAGAAGATAGTTTAGGTTAAAGTTTCTTTCCTTAGACTTTTCCATCATTGTGCAAATTAGGTTATTTTATCATTGGACATCCTTCAGTTGTTGTCTACTCATTATACTACTCCATCAGTCTTCAAAAGTTCATGTTCTGACAGCCGAAAAGTTGTCACATCTAATTTTCTTGATATCTGAATGATATTTTACTGCCTTCCATCAATCATAGATAAGATCAAAGCCTACTACTATCCGTGATAGTTAAAACAAATGAGTGCCCCTACCAGCCCCAGGTGCAACCCTACTGCATGGCTTGGAGTTGTAATAGGTTTAGGGACCTCTGCACAAAGGAGCTATATACTAATAGTTTGTATGCTCTTTTCCTCCCCAATGGACAATCCAAAACCTTCATCCAGGTAATTCCAAACCTGCAAGGTTCCTCCAAATGATTTGACACTGATAAAATAAATATTCATTTATTTGTTTTTTGGTTTATGATTCTCTCAAGTACCCTTTGGCTACACCTTCTAATTTTCATCTGCCTTGACTTTTATGTTCCAAAAGACATTTATTTCTCCCTACAAATCACATGAATTCAGGACATAGGGCTTAAAAAAAAAATTAAATTTGTTGTGGTTTGCACTAAGTTGTTAGAGTTGCTAGCACTGTGATCCAGACAGATTTTTATTTGTACATTGTTATCTCCAGGTCTGTGACAGTGGTAAGCAGGGGTACATATGCTAATGTACTGTTGGAATTAGATTGAAAGAAAACATACTGTTGATATTAGCCTCAAGGCTAGAGGAAAGGAGTAGAAAGGAATAGGTTTATGCAAGACATTCTGTCAAGACATAGTTTATTAGAAGTGTGATTAGTATCAGCTGGCAACAGGAGAGTGGTAGTGTGAAAAAACATTATTTATGCCACCAAATCTATTTACACCTATTTAGAAGTGTCACTGCGGTGTCTTAGAAACAGGCACAGAATTTATTACTGAGCCGTCAGCTTTCCTGGGAAGTAAATAAAAATATGTTTAAAATGGAAAAACACCTTCCAAACATGAATTGAAGAGGAAAAATTAATGAGTGACAATCACCTTGTTTTCCCCTGTAAATAAGCATTTGACTATAAACCAGAAAGATCTTCTCTCTTAGTGTAGGATAACAAAGGCATCCAAATATTGTTTGTGCGTTTTTGTCTTCTTATGTTTTAACGTTTTAAGAAATAGTGAATACAATTCATTATTTTGGAATAGGTTAATTTTAAGATAAAAATTTACACCATTAATTTATTACAAATGAGTATGCCTTTTCTTTGAAGGATGCACATACCAACCAACCCTTTTTAAAACTCTACATTTATAAAAATAAAGTTTATCTAGAAGATTCAAAACCTGACATAAAAGGAAGCAAAGTCATGTTCAAGACATTCAAGATTTTCTAGAGATAAGGGCTCTTAAATTTGGTCACTGCTAACAGATTCTATTGCTATGGAAATCAGTCACAGTCTTGCAAGAGTTTCTCGCATCATTTACTGAATGAATATCACAAGCCTAAGGAGATTTCAGATGAACTGTAACTGAAATAGCAGAATATTGCAGGATTTGTTGGTTTTGTTTGTTTTTGTATTTTGTTTTTGTTTTTAAGCTGTGGACTTCTCGCTTCTTTTGGACTGAGATCTTAATTATGGTTTTCAGTAGAAAAGTGAGTTCTCAATCTGATTCCAAAAACCTATGCCCTGCTTTGTGAAAGATTAGATCCAGATACCTTCTTAGTCTTTTAAATAGTCTTTAAGCTCTTTTCACGTCCCTCTCTGTGTAACTCATATGTCTGCCCTGTCATTCCACACATTAATTGAATCTGTTGCAACTTTCAGCATTTTCTTTGTGATCTTTGTCTTTGAGGAACACGAGCACTTCCATGCAACAAACTTAGCTGTTATCTATAAAAGCCTGGTGCAGTATTCTTTGAATCTCAGACTATGGATACTTATAAAAGTACATCCTGTATCATATTTAGACATTCTAAACAGATGGAGACAACATCATGTCAGATTTATCATAAAAAGTCCATGTTTCTCTTTTAGCACCTGACTACGGTGAGATGTTTCCTGGCCCATGCTATCTCATGAATCATGCCTGCTTGGAATGTTGTTGCCTAACCTAAACAAAGCCATTGAGGGAATATGGTTATAGTTAAATGCTGTACTCAGCAGCAGGCCTGTGTCTGAGTCCATGCCTTAACCCTATTTCATACATAGGTAGAGAGGAGCTCAACTGAAAGGTGCTGAGGGAGACAAAACATTGCTTAGATACAGGAGTTTCATTTCTAGAAATGAGTGCAAATGAAGAATTCAAAGAAACGCATAGAGTGTTTTCTACAGAGGTTTCCATATATAAAGCCACATGCAGAACAAAGAACAAAGAAGCAGGATTAAAAAAATTCTGATTTCACAAAGATGATGATCAAACAACAGAACAGGATGCACAGAAATTTTGTGGAATTTTCATCCCTGATGGTGTTTCAAAGTTGACCAAATAAGACCCTATCAATCCATTTCTGGGAGGGGCATTCATCCACGCAAGCTACAGTCATCTCTTCCAACCTCAATTATTCTCCATTTCTATGAAACAAGAACTCTTATTACTGATGGAACAAAGCTGAGTTTTACCTCCTGATGCTCTTTTACTGGTTTCAAAGTTCTGAAAACATGGGTTGAGACGCTTGTAGATATACTCCAACTCCCACCTCCACAAGATCACAGGTACTGTGTGGAGGGAGAAGACTTTGACAGCCATGTGGTAAATGAGGCAAACAGCTTGGTCTTACCTAATAATTCATAAAACAAGGCAGTTTGTGCAGTGACAGCATTAAATCACAGTGTGGAAATGTGCATGTGCAGAGTTTCTCTTTGAAAAGCTGAGTCACACCATGAAGGTGGCTTTGATGACTCTGTAGGATGTTAGTTTTTTCACCTTAATCAAGTGCCTGTGCTCTCTGCATTCTGCTGTGTATCTGCTCTGATCTACCCTCCAGTGTGTCTGCCTTCTGCTGTACTTATATAGTGTTGAGTCCTTTGGTGACATTTCCTTCACTGAATTTATGGTGTCAGGCATGTGGGGTGTGTACAGAGCTGCTTTTGAAACTCTGTGTTTACTTCTTACACCAAATGCCACATCTCATTTGATATGTTAATTTTAGAATCTAATGATGCTTTAATTAAAATAATTTGAGTTCATAATCATAGTTCGTGACCCTCAAAAAGGAAGGAGAGTAATGATAACAATTTAAAACAGTATGTTTTCACTAAATATGTGAACTTTTCTTAATATAACCACTAGTTATATTCTGGTTAATTAAAACCAATGAATATTAGAAACTGTTGTAAGGGAGCTGAAAAAAGAATACCCATAATTTTATTTCAGAGAGCATGAAAGGACAATTTACCACTCTTCTGGAGCTCTTGAAGGCTAACCAAGAGTAAAGTCTGGTCTCACCTTTTACTGAAGGTTTAAATAAGCTTCTATCATGGTGACATAAAATAGATATTGATGACTGTCTTTGTGATCTTGATTCAGGAAAGTGAATTCTCAGTCCCATTATAGACAAAGAGAAGGGTGCAGTAATTAATTGTTTAGATGAATTGGGATTTGATAACATAATTGCTTTATGATATAAAATACTGACTCAGCTGATTCAGCTGAGTGCTTAAGTACAGGCATTTTTTTTAAAGTTACCTTTTAGAAAAATAAAAACCTCATTTTTTATGTCTTTCCTGCTAAAAAGAAAAGTGATGAAAATATGATCAGAGAACATTGTTTCAGCTAGAAAATGCCTTTCTTCCAAGTGAAGTTACCATTGCTGGATCTAAAGATCTGAGACCTTGATACATATTTCAGGATAAAAGAAGAAAATTTACCATGCAGACTATGATCTGTATTATTAGGATCCTGCTGTGTGACCTAAATAGAGAAGTGAGGAGAATGCTGATTACTGACAGACCTCAAAGCTTCCCAGCTCAAATGTGCTGTGACCTGTGGAATGCACTGTGTATAACCTGTATACAAACCTGTCACTCAAATCCCATTCAGAAGGTATTGTGGTAAACAGGTTTACTGCATTTTAGAAGTGAAAGTGGGATCTAACTGGATGGACTTTTGCTTTTTTTCATCCTGGATTCTAAGACTCTTGCTTCAAACAGTCCTCAGTATGTAGAGCAGAAGGTTATGATGACAAATACATAATGTATTCCATATTGAAGCTATTGATCCCCCACAAAATGGATGTTAAAATGTAAATCACTTTTGTCTTTGTCTCAATTGTCAGTGGAAATGTGGAAACTGAACAGTACTGGAACCTAAAGTAACTACTAAAATGATCCTGTAAAGAAAAAGAACATATAAAAATAATATGTTCTGCTTTAATAAGATCCATTCAAAGAACAAGGACTTCAGGACTACGTTACCTACTAATAGAAACCTGCTGACAACAACTTAGAAACTCAGATGTAAGAAAAAGCTGATTTCACCTTTAAGTAATAGCACTGAATTATTTAAACATAATTGCCTATCAGATGATTTGCAGAGTAGGTCTGATTTTTCTCCACAAGGCTGAATATTTTAAGACATTAATCATATCCCACTCAACATCACTAGCAGCTGACTGCAATTTTCAGATATGTGGGGATTTTTGTGATTTATTGATTTGTGCCCTCTTGAATCATGCATGCTCATTTCTGCTGTGATTCTTATAGGATGGCATACTTTGATAAGGGTAGCAGATAGCTACGTCTGAAACCTTTAAGCCCTATGTAATGCTGCTTTGATGATGTGGGGGTGTAATATCCCCCACAAATTGTCTGTTCCCCACCTTTGTAAAAACAGACTTTGTCTGCAGTGCATTTACTCCAGGCTTTGATATTTCAGCCTGAGTTTCTCTTTTTTAAATTGTCAGATTGTGTTCTTTACTCTTCACAAGTAACAAAGATGTTAAATTATGCCCCTTGTTATTGGTGGCACATAAGTAGAGTCATTTAACCACTAGGCCTCTTTGTGTGCAGTGGTCTCCACTGCTCTGTGCTGTTGAACTCAGACTGTGCACATAGGTCAGGCAGACCCTCAGGGATCTGTGAGGATCATATTCAGTGGTTTATGTTGTCCTGACAGTGATATCAGAGGACAGCTGTAATTTCTGGCCTCAGAGACCTCGGAGTTCTCCTTGCTCTGTGCCTGAGAGGCTCATGCTCAAGGGGTGCTGGCAGAGATGCTCACTTCACTTTCCTTTCTGCACATTGTCTGCTACAGAGGTTGCATGAGAGATTTCGAGTCACCAGAATATTTCCTTCTCTATTAATTTAGAACTTGGTAAAAATTCCATTATTCAACCACCAAAGTTTTTGTGACCAGGTAGGCTGAATAGTACTGACAAGTCATCAGTGTGCAGCTATCGGGTGTCTGAAGCCATCCAACAGAGAATGAAACTGAATTTTAGTGTGTGCACAGAAACCCCAGTGGAAATGTTATGATTTTTCTTCTCTGTTCAGTAATCCAGAACAGAGCTAAAGGAAATCTTATCTGAGTGAAATTCAAATGCTACAATGTTGTAGAGGCCCTGTGATAATTCACATAAAACTTTTGTGTGCTTGTTAGAGGATTTTTTATTTAATTAGATTAATGGACATTATGTTTAAATTAGAATTAAAAATAAAAATAACTTATGGACCTGAAAATCATCATGAAAACTGTGTAAATGTAGAGAAGAATGAGGGATCTCTGTCATTATAAGACAGTGAATAAAAAATAAAATTTCACTTTGCATTTTGACTCTTTTATGAGTAAGGTATGGTAGATTTATTTATACTCATTCCTACAGCCTTGAGTTCTGTAGACACATATGTTACTGCAGGGAGCTCAATAGTATGAGACACTATTGAAGTCTGTTCTTGGTTCTGCCCATAAAAATTGCAGAAAAAAGACTTATTTAATGATCTTCATAAAGTTACTCAATTAAAGGAGTTCTCTGCATGCCTCGATGTCCTGGTTTCAGCTGGACTTAAACAATGACACTGGACCACAGCAGATTTTACTTGTTAAGACCTCTTCTTCACGATTCACAGGTAAAAACCTGACTGGAGTACTCATTTGCTATCCAGGAATACTTCTTTAGTAACAGATGCTTTAATTCTTGGAAGAAAACATACAGGCTTAAAATCTGCTAGTAAAAACCCCATGGAAAGTGTGACAGGTATAAAGAGAGAGAGATTCTGATAGCTCTTTACTGTGATACATTAATTGTTTTCAAAAAAATCCCATTTTTCCTCAAGAGTAAAACAAGAAAAAAAGGGACACTTCAAGAGCAAAACTGTTAGTGAATTTAAAGAATTATAAGAAAAATTTTATCCTCCCCAAATTAGAGCAATCCTGAAAATATTCAAAGCTTTACATACTTTCTGAAATGTTGATGATGACGATGATGATGATGATGATAATAATAATAACAATAATAATAATAATAATAATAGTAGAGATTCAAATAGCATTTTTAGTAGCAGTATTAGGGACCTTAGTTGCCTGTGGAAGGAAAAGCACCACAGGTATATCCTGACCATAGTAATCAGCTGGACACCTATATTGTCAGAGAAACAGCATGTTTGCTATCATGCTCCAAGCTGTGGTTATCAACATCTCTTTTTCTCTGTGGCATTTTACTATGAAGTAAATGCTTCAAAGGATAAGGGCAGAAAAATAAAAAGAGACATATGTTTAGCCACTGAATAGAATACAATAAATTGTACCTTGGCTAATCATAATATTGATTTTTTACACTGTCCACCATCAACAAGGGAGAAAGAGTAAGAGAAAGAGGATTCTTACGTATTTAAGAATTCTAGTTGTAATCTCTCACAAGTTATGTAGATAGTGACATCTTGGAAGGGAGACTTGCATTTATTAAGTAATAACTGATTGGAGACTGATAGATTGTCATTACCATTTGTGCAAAGAATAACAAAAGAGAACAATGATTGATTCAGTTGGGCTTAGAAATGCATATTAAAAATAGAACTTATCAAAGCAGGTGCAAATAGGGGATGCAAAAACTTAGGAAAGTGTTCACAAGCCAGTTATATTTGTAAAACATTTTGATTAGTTTAGAGTAGCTTGATACAACTCCACTAAATCCTTACAAATATCTGGATGTTGATAGGGAATGCTGTACTGTAGAGTCTAAATGATCTTCTGCAGAATACAGCCCTAACTCAGTGGGGGCTAAGGGCCTGACTATTTATATTTTGTTCTTGGAACAAAAGATTATCAGTCTGGGGGTTTCTTTTCAATTTTTTTTTCCCTGGCATTAATTGTCAGGAAATGACTAAAGTTCAGTTTATATTGTTGTGTTATAATATTTTTTGCTGGCGAACCTGATTCAAACTGTGTCCCAAGGGAGATAACCTGAATTAATAATGATTTCCAATCACTGTGTGTATGGCCATTAAAAATAAAGCATTAGAATAAAGAGTGATCAGATTATCAGCTATGATTTGCAGTATCTGCACAACCTTTACCCTTTCTGGAAGAAAACAGTGAAAGAAAGCAGTAACAATCTGATTAAGTAAAGTTCACTTTTAAACAGAGCTTTTTTGCCCTGTTTAGTCCTGTTAAAGCTGTTATGGGATAGCAAGCAGTCCACTTCAGGACAAAGGGAAAAGTTCTTAGTATGCACATATTACTGATAACATTCACAGCTTATAATTGTATGAAGAATAAGCAAAAAAAGACTGGAAAAAAAAATTCAGAAAATTTCTGAATTTCTGCACTAATTAAAGGCAATTCATAATTGTGAGGAATTGTGGGAGACTTCATGAAGATTTTATCATGATTTCATGATTTCATTTCACTTCTTTTAGAAGCTTTTTTTTTTTTTTTTTTTTAATTAGCAGTGTGAAATTGAATGAGTGGAGTCTCCATCTTTGGAGATGTTCAAAAGACATCTAGACCTGGCCCTGGCCAACTGGTTCTTGGTGGGCCTTTTTGAGCAATAATATTAGATCACATATCTCCAGAGGTGTCTTCCAACCTCAGTGTATCTGTGATTCTGTGCCCCTATATTCTTACTGGCCAGATTGGTATCAGTCTATTTCAAATGTGGATGAAGCCTGGACAGCCACAGGCCTGTGTCCCCTACATTATCACCTATGCTCCCTACACTGCCAAGTTATTAACCCGTACCGTGACTTCAAAGGTGTACCATGAGATGCAGAAGGAATAATACACTGCCTGCTACACAAGGTGTTTATTCGCATCTAAAGGGGAAAAAAAGAAGTGCAAGTTTATTTAGAGTTTTCAAGTAGTCTTGGAAAAACCAGCGGGGTTTGGCAATCAGCACGCCCATGGATTTTCTGCCAAATGAACTGTTGCCTGTAAAGGTCTAAGGAGCTGTACAATGACCTGTTACTCCAGGATCAGATGGACTGAATAATAAGTAATAATATTTTTTTTTGGCTGACACAAGGGAGAATGACTGCCCTCACCAAAGAATTTTGTCTCAATTGACGTGCAGTATGGATGGAGAAAACATGCAATTTTCAGACTGTGCAAAGTAGAGAATGTGACATGGTTTTCAAATAGTTACGGCCTTCTCTCAAATTATTTCCATTGGTGCTTGTCAGACCTGAAGTACATTCAGTGAAATGAAAGAGAAGAGGAAAGAGAGAGGAGGAAAAGAAAGAAAAGGAGAAAAAGAAAGCAATGGCAAGAAAATGGAAAGGGAAAAAGGGAAAGTGAAAAAGGAAAAGGGATAAAGGAAAGAGAAAGCCAAGACAAGGGAAGATTTGTAGCTGTCAGTACAATAATACATACAATTAATGATACAATCTCTTTCTTTACATCCATTTACATTTTGTTTAGTTTTCTGCTGATTATTATGGGCATGTGTGGAAAGGAAGATAACAGTTTGAACAATGGATTTAAAAATGATTGTTAAGTTGCTTAATCTTCATCAACAGAACTTGATATTGAATGTAATGGAAATAAACAGGTAGGTGATGGAAACCAGCATGTATTCTGATCATTACTACAAAAAATCTTGAAGAAACATATATTTCATTACATTCTCAGTTCACGTAATGCAATTTCCTTCAAAAGCTGTCACAGTCTCCTCTGCTCTTTGAAGTGGAGGTCATCCATTATTTGTTCAGATGCTTCTGTGTTACTTTGTTACAGGGAAATTTGGATCACAGGTCCTAAAGTTTAAATGTGAATAGAAAACCCCTGTGAAAATGAGTTGCCAGACATAGCTCAATTATTCCTTTCAAAGCTAAATTTGTGCACAAATAGAATTAATTTTAATTATTTTTAAGTGAACTTTGCAGTAAGCTAATGAAACCATAACTTAAAAAAACTGATGTAGAACATAAAATCACTTTGGAAGCAAAATAAGTTTCGAAGGAGGCCTAGAAATGTGTGTTCATGTGGCTGTGTTGGATACTGGCTTGCTTGCTTCTAACAGTCTCAGTTTCAGTGATGAAGTCTCCCATTCTAGGTAGCTATATTTCTTCGTACAAGGTTCAGGGAAACAATAGATTTTCCAAAGGGGGGTTGCAATTCCCAGAAAATGGGCTGCTCTCTTGGTTTCAGCTAGGGCAGCGTTAATTTTCTCAGTAGCTGTTATGGTGATGTGTTTTGGATTCAGAACAAAAATGGTGTGGATACCACACTGATGTTTTGGTTAGTTTGCTGAGTTGTGTTTATCCTAAGTCAAGGACCCGAACTGGCCACCGGATTATTCCACACCATAGAACATCATGTCCTGTATATAAAGTGGGGGGAGTTACCTGAAATGGGCCAATCTGGGTTCAGGAAAGGGGGTTTGGCATCTGTCAGCAGATGGTGAGAAATTGCATTGTGCATCACTTGGTTTTTTTTCCTCTTTTTATTATCATTATTATTATTAAATACCCTTATAATTGTATTTTGCTTTATTTTCAATTAGTAAATTGTTCTTATCTCAAAAAACAAGTTTTGCTTCAACTCTCCATCCCATTCCACCAAGGTTGGGGGGGAAGAGAAGGGGAGTTGAGCGAGCGGCTGCTTGGTGTTTTATCTCCCTTGGGGATTCAAAATCCATGAGACTCTTCCCCTATCTCATCAAAGGTGTACTACTGAGCATCCAGGAAGGTGCAAAGTCCTGAGAACAGCAAGATTCTTCAGAAGAGCATTTAAGATATTTTCTTTTCCTCTTATAACTTCTATATTTCTCCTAAGGACTGTACAATAGAAGTTATATTGTTAGTCCTAAAAGTAAGAGTAAGATCTGTACGCTAACCAATAGCAAGCAGAAATTTACCATTTCTTGCCTTTTCTCAATCCAGTTTAAGGACTATTGTATTACTGGCTGCAAGGCAACATTGTTTAATCAGGAGCAAGGGTCCCCCCCATCAACTTCAAGCTGTTGGCAACATTTATCACATGTAGGTTTCTTATGTTCATTATATAGTGAACATTTTACAAATGAGCAAGATTTGTAAATGATATCCAATGGTCTAACACTTCTTTCATCAGCTGCAACACCTCCCTCCCAACAGTCCCCAAAAGATCTGCCTACTGTTAAAATCAGTCAGAATCCACTTGGATTCCACACATACTTGGCAAGAAAAGGACAGTCATGTGTTGCAGGGTATTCAGATGGCCATAACACTGGAAACAATGAGCTTCCTATCCATAATGCTTGTCCACCCATTACTGACAATTTTGTTCTTTTTCAGTGACGTAGAGATTTGTTCTTTGAGGTCTCAAGGCCTTAATTCAGCCCAGAAGCTGAGACAGGATCATGAATGGCCCCCATGAGCTTAGGGACAGGGTGTTCTCTGATGTTATCATTTATGGAGCATGAAAGGGAGGCAGTATTTGTAAGAGTGTTTATTCACAAAATTTCTTTGTTGATATGTAGAACATTTTTGTGAGCACTTTAACACTGACTGACACATATTTGTAGATGGGAAAAAAATCTTTCTTCAGGTTTTTTAAATGAAATCTTTAAGGAATAAATATCATAAGGCTCCATCTAGGCAACTGTGCACCAGGGTAAACAGATGAAAGCAGAAAGCAGTAATACCTACAATGTGAGGGTGAATTAATGAGCAATTTTCTTGTTTTTCTAAAAATTCATACAGTTGACTTATTTGCAAAATTGTAACAAAATCCCCTGTGCCCACCAATCATTCATTAAAAAATCATTTTGAGTGACCCTAAAAAGGGCTGTTGTGTTGTATAATCAACACTACAAATAAATGTATTCACAAGAATAAAAATATATTAATTTTCAAATTACTATCTTCAAATGGCTATCAAAGACCTGGTTTTTGTTGCTAATTGAAACACTGGTGCACCCTTTTTACTCAAATCACCACAGCTTGCTTCTATTTCCAAAATAAGGAAGGATTCAGTGTTGACTTGAACCTTCAAGCTCTTGGCCTTTCTCAGTTGTTACTAATGCTTTTATAGACAGATGAATTAACACATGCTTCAGGCCGCGGACAATGATTACCATAAGCAGCAGCCAACTGATTTTTTTATCTTGGCATTTCATATCCCATGCCACTGCACTCTAGATTTATTTTCGTCAAATATTTAAAGTACAAAGAAGATTGTTTATAGCTGGGCAGTTTTGAACAGTCTGTGTGGTAAATGGACAACTCTCGATAGTCTTGGATGTGTTAGCAATTCACATAGCAATACTCCAAATTTAATATTACCAAGAACCTACAATCAGTCATGTCAGTCTTCCCTCAGATTTTGTCTCAAAACGTTTGTCTCAAAAACTTCATCCCTGGGGTTAAGACTAGTGAACACTTCAGGCATAAGAGGACATCCAATCAAACCCTTTTATTTTCCAAGTCTATCAATGGGTTTTGCAACTGTCCTGTCTTGACATTGTTGACTTTTATGGAAGACCATTAAATCCCTTCTCCAGCCAAAGGACAAAAGGATTGGGTTTGTAGCCATTGAGAAGACTATAAAATCTACTTAATACTATTTCCTTATCCTCTTGCCTTCCAGGACCTGTGAGAGATGGCTTCACAATTTTAAATATTTAAAAATCCTTTTTCCTTTTTGTTAATACATGAAAATTTTCTTTACATTTGCTACTTTCTTTCCCTTGAGGCCTGTATTACAGCATATTTTTCTCAGAAAATATAGACATTACAGATATTGATGTTCAAATTTTTTCAAATACTGAATGTCATCACCACATAGATTTATTCCTTATATTGGAAAGCTCACAGATGAATTACTTTTGAACTATGTTAAGCTGACGTTCATCTGAAAGGCAGGACAAGAGACGTGTTAACTAACATAAAAGTTAACTAGCCTTACTTGAGCTGCTTTATTCTGAAATATTTGTTTCATTTAAATGCCTTTAAAGAAACAGATATGAAAGCTGTCATGGCTTTCACAATGGCTTTTACATTGATTGTTTATTTCATATTTCATCTGTCCTATCTGGAAGGATGTTCTGACCAAACTAATTGAGTACCTGTCTTTCTCTCAATTTATGGTCTTGGATTTGGCATTTGCTAATCTATCTTGCAAAAATTACCCTTCATTCTGAACTACTGTATATTAAAAGGTATAAGGCAAAAGCGGTTTTCAACTGTATAGTTTTCCTTCTTATTGAATCAACTGCCTTCACTGCTGGTTTGCAGGGTCTGGAACCAACTGTTGACAATGGATAGTGGTTGTAACCTTGCAGCTGAGAACAACAGCTGGTTGTGGGGAAATGATGAAGGTTATTTCACGTCAGGCTCCGAGTCCTATCCTGCTGTCAGCAGCACTGATGCTGCAACTAAACAACTCCATGCTGGTGAAATAGACTATTATGAGTTTTGTGACTGGTAGCACATCTACTAAACATTCGATAGCTTCATGCCTTTTATCCAAGCATTTTAAACAGCTTTGTTGCGTATTTAGCTTGCAGATAATGCTAACATTTTTTAGATTTAGTACAGTATAATCAGTATATTGGGAGCCATATTCTGTGAGAAATGTTTTGATAAGGATAAAACCAGGGTTATTTTTCCTGACACTCATGTCTCTGCCAGGGTGCATCAACCCTTCTTGGGACTCAGACAGCAAGAAATCCTCTATTGTGTAAACAGTTGTTCTGAGAATTTACACAGAATGTCATCAGGAAGATCTCATGGTTCAAGTCTCTGGTTCCATTTTTGTCTCTCACTTATCCTCCACGTTTTCTAGGATGACCAAGTTAAATCTGTTTAGATAATCTTCATGTTTAAATAATTATACTTTTTTTTGGCGCTATCTTTATTATCAGAAAGGTTTTCTAGAGCAGAATATGAGCTCAGGAATACTTACATCCTGCATGTCCAAATGCATGGTAAACTTGGTGCATTTCCAAGAACCCATCTATTCAGTGATTCTTTTCATATTAATATTCTATAGTAATATGTAAAAATACTGCTTTCCTACAAATGTTTCTGATGTTGTTTTAGACATCACCACACTATTGTTTAAACTAGAAAAATATGTGATCCTCTGAATAAAGTTAAAAAACCCTTGTCAATCGATACCATCTGTTATTTTTATATTTGTACTGTATTTAATTATGGCAATGCTCACTTAACTGGCAACTGTCTGACATGAAGTTGTCCAAAATTTATTTGGTGTATTTAAAAGCTGCCTGTTGTGCTTTCTGATGTCCTAAAGTCCAGAATGAGTGGCAATGTTAGTGTCGTAAATACCAGTCTTAATTAGCCACATTATAATTTCCCAAGTAAGAATCTTAAAATTGATAGTTAAAATACAATTACTCGAATTAGTTGGGTTTGGAAAACAAAAAGCTAATTAGATGTGCTCTAAGAGAATGTCTTGCAAACTGGATCAGTTTTTATAAACTGAGGCTTTGTTTTCATCGAGTCTTTCGTAATATGTATTATGAGATTAATGTAATAATCTGTCAGATGTGGAGGAAAATGAAAAATTTACTGAACTCCTAAATAACTTGGCTTTACCTAGTCTAGTTTTTTTGTTTATATACAAGCAGTAACTTTTTTTTAATTGTTAATTTGATTCAAATACAACCAAGAAACAAACAATGGCTTCATTTTAATTACCTGGTGTATTAATTTCTATTAAGTGATTGTTAGAATATATCCATATAAATTTTTACACAAACTGAGGAAAAGACATAGAACTTTAATTAACACTAAAGTATTCCATTCCAAGTAAACAAAATATTAGTGTCTTTCATGGAGTTTATCATGGTTTTATGGTTAGCATATCACATTCCTGTGATGAAGTTCTGTAAATGTTGCTGCATAGGACTATTCTTAATACAAATGTGATTTCAAGAACTTTGATCTGCTTCATCTATTTTAATTATCCAAACTATTTCCGGGACTGTCAACAATTAAGAACTTGGAAATCAGCTTTAGAATCATGATTTTGTCTTACAGTACTACTGAGGTGGTTCAGTAGTACTGTAAGAGAGTAGACAGGATCTCAGAGAACAATGAAAATAGGATAATTCACTTTTCTTATTGGGTATTCAAGTATGAATTTCCTCAAGGAGTTTTGCTATTCTGTCTCACTCAATAATTTTGCCGTGATTCTTCTGTTTGTTTCACTGCACATATTGATTACAAACCATTTGCTCTGAATGCTCTCCACTGCAAATTGCTGAGGGATCAGTTAGTTGTGGTTTACTGGGGAAGGTGGGCTAAGGTTTTGCTCCTCTCCAATCCCTCATCCAGCTGTAGTGTCTGCTCCCAAAGCACACAAAGCTACCACAGGTGCGCAGGACTTACTCCTTCCCTCATTCAGGCTCTCTGTGTGTCCCACAAGAGCTGTTGTGAAAGGAAATAATCAGGGCAAGAAGACAAAGAAATCATTGCATTTCTTCCCAGAAGAGCACTTTGAAGAAGACTAGGAAAGCTCCCTGTCTTAATCTTACAGTAGAACATATCATACATATCTTAACATATCTTAACATATCTTAATCATACAGCAGAAAGAGCAGCAGTAGAAACAGGCTACTGCTGGATTGATCAGCAAGGTTCTGTTTATTTTGCTGTAGTTAGGTAATGTAATGAAATCATGGGTGCAATTCACTCAAGTTAGATAAAGAGTGTTTTACAAAGTTACCATAACATTTAGATTTTATGGCCTTTCCATTTAATTATTGGTTAGAACATAATTAATTTCCTGACAGAATCTGGATGGCTGTCCTTTTTTTTTTTTTTTGTGTGTGTGTGTGTCTTGACTGGTTTTAAGCTTGATGGACCTGTATATTCTTCTTCAGAGCACAGGGACAGTCTGAAAGAGTGGGGAAAATTAATGCTATCACACTGAGTTAAATGAAATGTCCCTTGAAAATTGTGAGTCTTTGTTTCTTTCCATGAAAAAATCTCTTAAAAAAAAAAATTAACACAAAGTACATAAAACTATTTTTGTCATATAGCTTTACCTATTTTCCAGAATTTCAGTGGTACACCCACAGTAACAGAGCAAAATGACATCACATCATTTCAAGAATGTGATGACTTGTCATATTTTCACAACTACTGTTGCTATTTTTCAACACATTTTGGTCTTGGTTCATAGCGTGAATTCCATCTCAAAATCTGAAATACGATGATGCATGATTTTGCTCTACAGCTGTTTACACATTGTGAAATAACATGAAAAAATTAGAACATAAATCCATGGAAGAAGAATATCTTAAACCTCAGCTTCCATTTCCAACTGGTTTTTTTCAATGTAACTAATTTTGAAAAGTTTATAAAATTTTAATTTTATAGTAAGTTCTGAACTTTTTCCATATCTGTCTGAAAAGTGTTGAAATAATTATCATTTTTATAACTGACTGCCTAAATATTAGCAATCTCTATTACAGCCTCTGAGTGTCACAAGTAGTTCTTTTATTAAAGCACTATCAGTTTTCCACATTTCCAGGTATATCTTGCCCCTATATTTTATTATATTAAATCAATAATATAATAGAACTGTTATAATTCCCATTTTAATCTTTTATCATTTCCCATTGAAATTTTCCTATTAACCTTATACAGCTCAATATGTTAACACCACATGGTAAGGATAGTTCAATAACAGATTGTTTAAGTTGTCATTGTTATTCCTACTTATTTGTGTATTGCTGGCATTATGTGCACCTTCACATTCTACCAAGTTTTGCATAAAATTATAGGAAATTATGTGAATCCCATAGAAACTAAAAACAGCTTCTGAAAGCTGGAGAGTGATAAGAAGCAAGGATGCAAAAGTTCTATAACAGTTTGAACTGATTTTTCTCTGATGGGTTAGTTAGCTTTATAATTTTATAACTATCACAAAGGAAAAGGGAAGGAATAGCATATAACATTTTTTGTTTTGTAACATTACAGAAAAGATTTAGCTGAAAACAGCACTGCAAATTGAAGTGTGAAAATAATAATTTCATTTTATCTTCAACGTGAACATTTAAATCTCTTGGTTTATGTCATATGTAAGGATTGTTCCAGCTGGACAAAAGCTGAATGAACATGTAAGACAACTTTGAAAAAATAATGGTCTGACTGTTTTCAATGTCCTGGAACATCATTATGTTCTTGAGCTTCCAAATGGAAAATACTTATCTATACTTAAAAAATCTGTATATTATACCTTTCATCAAAGACAGTCTATATAATTACTATTAAAAAAAAAAAAGCCTATCAGTAGGAATTACATGGCAATTTTTTTCAATATTTGCTCTAAATGTTACGAATTATTATCTTGAAATAAGAAAACAGACAACATGTTTCCAAATCACTTCATCACAACCCTTAATTTTCTGATTCCTTCTTTGCCACTCAGTGGCTTTTGTTCCAAATACCAATACTGCATAGTTTAGGAAAAAAGTCTTCAGAATAGCTCATCTGACGTGTTCTTTTTAACACAGTTTACAAATTTCACCGAGTTCCCTCATACATCATGTAAATTATACCTGACTTTGTGAGTTGAAGACATCTGTAGTTCATTGATACAGCTTCTCTTGTTCTGTAGGTTGATCAGCCAAATCATAAATTCTTACTTCCAGTTCCAAGTTTCCAGAATAAATACATTTAAAACCTGATAGTTTCCCTCCTGCAAAACAGCATGGCTCAGCTGCCAGCACATAGGCCAGATTGAGACACTCCCTTGTGTTCTACTCCCTTGTGTCCTACTCTTACACTAAACCATCCGATAGATAAAATTTCTTCTCTGATCATCTTTCTAATGTTCGAACATCATACTAACATCAGCAACTGTTATGCATCATAATCAATCACCTTGCCCTTATTTCTCACAAACTAAAGAGATTAAGCTACATTAGTCTGGAACATAAGGCATTTTCTCAAGACTTTGAAAATGTTTTGTGTGTTTTTACCCACTCATTTGCTAAAAACAAGAACACTGGGATATTACACCATGTAGAAATGAATTGTCGTCTGTTCTAGTGAAGGTACGGTGACATTGTTGTGGCTATAGCAAGGTAAATTTATCTTAGTGGAAGATTTTCTTCCTGACGGTGATCACACACTAGATTCATCTAACCTTTTCCAGTTTGTCCTGTAATATCACTTATGAGAAAGTTTCACTTTGCACTTAATCTATAGCAACCTGCATCTCATGATCTTTATTGACTAAGAAAAACACATCTCTTGGTGATTATGGTAGCTGTGGATCTTCATAGCTGTGGATTAAATCTTAAATTGCTGTGAAGATTAGGCTAAAAATTCAAGTAGTTCATTGAACCTGACTTAGAACCAGGATAACCACAGCAGTCATATCTATCCCAAAATTTTCAAATTAACCCTGGACACAAGATGACATTATGCATTAAATCTCTAGGTAACTAGATTGTCTGTCAAGTCAGCTGCAAGTTACCTTTAAACCTACAAAGTCAAGAAATTTCCAAATTAAAACTTAAGCTCCATCTTTAAATCACTCGTATAATGTCCACATAATTATTTTTATGATGGTTATCCAGCTAATGGACACATTTGCAGTATTGATGTATAATGAGATCAGGTAAGGACTGCATGTCAGCCATAAATCCTGATTTACTTGATTCTGTCTGCATGAGTCAGGCCACAGTACGGACATTTATTTCAGTTTGAGTCCCTCATTATCTGCCACAAGTACAGAGTGTCAGAGTAGATGAGGAGGGCACAAAACTAATTTTAAACAATAAGAGCATTTTGAAAATGTCCTTCATTTGATATAGAGTCATTCAGCCTCTTCCTGTGAAATTCAGAAAGTCCTTTCTGTCTTGAACCAGAACACATTTGTACCAAAAGTCATGCCTGGCTGAACGTCTCTCTGACACAATCCTAATTTGAAACCTGGTAGCCAGTGTTCTCTGTGAACCTTCTTCCATCCTTCTCACACAGGAGAAAATTGGTCCTCAACTAGAACAAATGAGGTCAGGTAAACCCTTGCTGACTGGCATAAAAAAATCTCCTGTAAAAATTAATTTCCTCTGCAAGTCAAACATGAAGTTTGGTCAGTTTTATTAAACTAATTGTTTGCACACTCTCAGCTTGTGTAAGCCTGAGATTAATACTTTTTAAAATAGAAAACATATTCTTATGGAATAATGATTGGTTGAAATTTCTGGAGAACAAAAAATGTTAAATAAGATCAGGACAGATGTCATAAATGAAAGCCAATATGATTATCCGTGTCAGAATAAGTAATCTTTAAGTGTGGGCAAGAAGACTGAGATGTTAGCCATTTGATTTTTCAGTCTTTTACTTGAAGCTACCAATATACGTGTATACAACTGGCAGGTCACAGGTAGTGGTGACATCTCCTGAGAATGACTTACATTCAATAAAGCTTTCTCTTTAAAGTCAGCCCAACAGACTTACAAGATAATAATGTCTGTGGGTAGCTGCACCTAAATCAGATTCCTGGATGTCCAAGAGGAATAAAAGACTTTGATTTCCCTTACCTTTAACAGGATTAAAACATAAAAGCAAAAATAAACAAACCCAATACAAAGCCTGCACAATAACTGAGAAGGTATAAATTTAATCTCATGGTAATTTTATTGCCTGAAATTGAGAACTTTCTCTAGACCTACCTTTTACAGTGTCAGTAGATCTTTATGTAGGCACCATATTCTTCTAAGAACAACTGTTTAGAGATTTATTTAGTTTGGGGATCATTGTGCTTAAATATTTATTGACAACAATCACTTCAGTCAGACCAAGGACTGTGAAAACAAAACAAAAAAATATTTTCTCTGTTTTGGACCATATTCTAGTCTGATATGTGTGAGCATAGCACCAATACAGCACCAATAACTTTGCAGTGGAAAGAAACATGTATGTATGCAAGTGTTATATAAACATGTATATGTACAATATTAAAGTTCTGATTTCCTATGAACCCCTGTGATGATTCACATTGTCATTATTTCGTTGCCTAATAGTAAAAGGAAAAAAACCTTTCAACAGAGTTAAAGTGGTAAGATAACAAAGCAATTCTTTAATGAAAGCTTTCAGGTGCACAAAATATGGCATTGCACATGCGTGATACAGGATTTCTATAATTTTTATAAAGTTAATTAATGAGTATATCTAGCCAGTATATTCAATAGGAAATCAGTTACCCCAGTAACCCACCCCTTTGTCAACCCTCTTGGAGCTGGTCCAGGGGCTTCTTTGCCCTATTTTCTTTATGTGTCTATTAAGTTCTGGTAGAAAATAAGATGTCCTTGTCAGGCATTCTCTTCTGAAGAATAAGACTAAACAGAATTTCAAGAATGTATTATTAAGAGTTTGTTAAACTGTGAGAGAGGGCAGAAAAAATACTAGGAGTTACACAAATATATATTAAAAAACTACAAGGCTACAAATATATGAAAAACATATAAAAAGCTAGCCAATCTTTAGGCATCAGTTTCATTTTTCAGTTTCCTATAATTGAAACAAATAAATTCTATATGAGATAGGTTTGAATTCTGTGTATAAATTTGCAGTTAACAGGAGAGTTTGCTCCTTTGCTAAGTGTCACCTCTGTCAAGCAGAAACTACTACAGATGCTCACCAACTGGTGCTGGACAGGGACTGCTGTGAAAATCTTCTAGCACAGGTTGCAGAGATTCCTTGTGTGCACTTGTTTCTTAAGCTACAGAGATCCCTTTGTGACAATATTAGATAAAGATATCTACATGATAGATATGTGAAGTTAAAGGAAATAACTTCCCTTTGCGCATCCATTTGTATTTCTTACTCTCTGCTAAGTAATCCAACAGAGTCACACAAATTGCTCTTCATTTGGATGAGCTGAACCCATTGATCTCTTACACACTTGATGGTTTTTGTCTGAGTGATCATCAATTTATCTTTCTCTCTGTTATTTTATACAGAATTAACATAACAGCAGCAGCTATACCAAAGCCAAACACACAGATAAAGTGACTGTTTGCTTTAATCTGCCTCAGTTTCTATAGAGCCTCTTGAACATACCATTACACAACAACTTGTGCTCAGATGATGAATTATTGTAAGTCCTTTTTAGGAGCCATTGATTGCCTGAATAGAGATTTCCATTCTTCAGATAGAGGCTTCCTCTTCTGTTTCTAAACACACAATTTCACATTTGGGTATATTCAAAAATTTCTGCAGTTTATGTCCAACTTGCTGAATCACCCAGGATGTTCCAAACCTTTGATCTATTTTTGTTTACATTTTGCAGTTTGTCTGTCTTCATACTGTTTTTGGAATTGATTAACACATCTTTTCTCCAGGCCTGTAATAGGAATGTTAGATGCCAGAAGGTCCAGGATTATTCCCTGCAGGATCTGGCTACATTATATTAATTAATTCCCCTTTAAATGATGAAGAAATTATTGGTCAATTCTTATTTGATGCTTAAACTCTGTAAGTCACTTGTTTTTCAGGTCTATGAATTAAAATATTGAGAATTACTAGGTTGAAATGAATCTTATTGATCATTAATTTTATTAAAAAAACTTCTAATTTAATTCTTAAAACATGTTGTTTGATAACAGCAAATTTTTTGTACCACGTTAATGATGCTACTCAACTTCTTTTCAGTTAGTTAAACGTCTTATTTCCTTTAGTTAGGATTTATATCAAACAGTTATGCCTATTCTGCCATCTTAACTTTGACTCAGCCAAATGTCACTAGTTTGAAAGCAGACTGTATGGGAGGTTGGAAACAGACAAAATGGGAAAGCCTGAAGAAATGTTCTTCAGCTGCAATAGGCAGAATGAGATGCCCCTTCCATTTCTTAAAAAGCCAAGATTTGTTACCAAACAGAAAATTATTATCAATAAATTAATTTTTACTGCTATTGTTATAAATCCCAAATGCAGTTGTAGCTGCTCCTATGTAATGACCAGAGACTGAAAGAGGGATTTTAATGAGAACTTTTAACCCAAGTTTTCAAGGTTTTCACATTACTTGATCCATCCATTGTGTACTTGTGTTTATTTTGGGACCAAGACACATTAAATTTATTAAAGTGTATTTTATGTGTCATTTGGCAGCCTAGTTTCAAAGCAAGCTGCATCCTTTTGAAGGATATTAAGATCTTAGCTTTTTAAATTCTTTCTCGTTATTTTGGTATTAAAAGGGATTATTTCATGCTTGCTTAAATCGCCCTACTTTTTACTATTTTGCAAGTCATGGATGTAATATTTATCAAAAGGTGGCCTACTTTAAATACATATCCTAATTGCTTATTTTCTGTAAGTGACTGACTCACAGAACAGAGACATCCCATCCCAACTCAGTGAATCACTATGTACTTCTTGCAGTTCTAAATTTTCTACTTCCATCTGGGGAAATTTCAGCTGTCCAAATAACCCTATTCTTGACACCTGGATACCCCAGAAAAACTGATCACAATGCCCATTTTGTGTTTAAGTGAGGGATGAATTCCAACATATCATCATGGTTCTCAACTCAAAGAAGTACAAAAGATTGGCATTTCAAAGACAGATAAATACAGGTCAGAAACAAAACCAAATAAGAATCAGAAAAAGATCAAACTGCTGTTCATTGACAGTTGATATTATTTTGATACTTTCTGAATTTAAATTTTTCAAAATTTTTGGGCAGAGTTTTTTTGTTCAACATCACAGTACTCAACTCCTGTTGAGGACAAGAGGATGAGTAAAATAGTCCTAGATATGACAGGAATTCTTGCTTTTGCTTAGCTGTTTCTTTTTGCTCCTATCGATGCAACTTCATTGCCTTTTTCAATTTATACATACTTTCAAGTTATTAATAATTCTCCAGGTAATTAATTTCCATTTTTAATGAAATATTTTTAAAGTTTACCAGAGTGTAATTTGCTGGTGGATATTAATTAAGAAAATAAAGCCCTCTAGAGGAGTTTAACTTCAGATTAAGATGTCAAAATGTACCTACGTGCATGTGAACTGTTGGTCTAAATTCCCATGATATTCAAGAAAGTTCTAGTCTATGGAGCCTAGAGACTATTCATCACACCAGGAAGTAGGCATCAGGTTTCCTACAGTTTTCTACAAACTGTTCTACAGCTGCCAGTCCCAAAGGATAAATATATCCTGTATGTCTTGAATCCCATTTGTATAACCCTGCTTTTAAATCTCAGCGTTACTGGTGTCTTGGATCCTACCAGGCACCTCCTCAGCTGAGGCCCTACGTGCTGGAACACCAAAGCACTCGTGGATGTGACACAATGTAGATACCTAAACTGGGATGCCTTGACTGAGTGTCCCTGAGCTGGTGCCCTCCCTTACTGTCACTCAGGTTGCATTCCCACTGTCAGATAGCTCTGATCCAGTGTGTACCCCTTAAGCCCAGCCCTGGATCACATGCAGTGCAATTTGTGCCATGCCATGTCTGCTACTCTGCAGGTCAGCTCTGGTGCAGGGAACAGTTTGCTCCAGGGAACGGAATACATTCCCTCCATCCTGTGCAGGCTTCTTCCAACACTATCCGAATGGACTGTGTGTTGCACAGCACTGAATTCTGCTCTTATGCTTCCTCGTGCTATAGATAAACATCCTCAGTGTCACGTTGTAATAACACCACTCAGATGTGGGCATGCGAGGCTTAGAGAAAACACTGCCATGCACTGTGGACACACAGACTGGGATTCAGCTGCCTAATTCTAAATATTCAGTGTTAATTTATGTGTTGATAGATACCTCACCTTGTCTTCAGCTGCAGCTCCAGAAAGATGTGGGTTTTCTGTAAACTTGTCCTTCGTGCCAACTCTGTGCAGATGGTTTGGATACATTAGGGCATATAAATGGCACTGGGAGCCAGTAATCAATTTTTGTAGTGGTTGTCTTTAATAATACACATATATTTTTTTTATCATCTAGTTCATAATGATAATTATAATATTGGCATGTTTTCTTTTAAGTATTCCAAGTCCTTACATTGCACAAATTGAGGAAAAAAATTCATATTTCACTATTGAAATGAAAATTGTGCCTTTATGTTTTCAGGGAACAAGCTGGAAACGTCAACCAAGTACATCCTAGATTCTGAGGATCATAAGGCAAATAAGTAGAGCCCCAAATTCACTAATGATACGTCATATCATTTTTGATCAATTTCATTTTTGACTTAATTTTAGCAGACAGTACGCATAGCATTCCTGCTATTTTTGTATACTAATATTTGATGATATTTCATTTATTCAAAGAAAGCTTAGGGACAACCTCTTTCTTTAGGGAAAAGAGCCAACCACCAGTGCACTGTGGGAAAAATTCATTAATTAACAAGTTATGGAAAGGTTGCAGAGACAGAATATCTTAGGACATGGAAGCTTTGGAACAGCTTTTATTGGCGAGGCACCATCTGACATCAGTGTTCTATGTGAGACAAAAAGTCATTTGTAAACAAACTTTGAGACATTAATGATGACATTTGAGAGCTGAAATCTGAAAACCTATCCTGGTGAAACCAAAACAGAATAAATGATTCCCAGTGAGTCAGAAAATAGTTCAGAGCTGTAAAGAAATGAGTCAGAAACTAAATATACCGAGTAGGCTAAAGGCATGAAAAAAAAAACCACTTTAGCAGTAGAAAGAAGCTGCAGGAAACTCAACCTAATTCAGTCAGGCTAATATGATCAAAATCTGTGAACCAGTTCGTTTGTATTAAATATGGTATGAGGTATTTTGATCACTTTGAGAAAAGTAGAATTGCATAATCTGTTTGCAAGCAATAGGAATTAAGTGCTTAATGAGAAAGGCTAGAATTCCAAGGAAGGGAAGAGAAGGGAAAGCAAGTAAAGAAACAGAGGACCAGATAAGCAATAATTACCAAGAAGTGATAAAATTTTCATGGCTCCCAGACTGGTCCAAGCTTGCCAGTTCAGCCTGGAGTCAGTGGGCAGCTGCAGTCTGGAGCGCTCAGTGACCCATGCTGTTGCTTGGACAGAGTGAGCACTTCCAGCTGCCCTGCTTTCTGTGGTGTGCATTCATATAATTACATCAGCTGTTCATGTAAATGTGACTGTAGCAATAAAATGTCCTTTCCCAATGCTGAATACTCAGATTGGAATTTTGCGATACTCATAGTCATTTGAAAGTTAAGCATTGAGGGCACAAGTCGTCACTATTTGCCCCTGATTTAGTCATTAACTGTTTGTAAATCTGCCCATAAAATGGAAGCTAACTGTAGAAGGCATTTTAATTACTCTTTTTCTCTATTCTAAATCATATTGTCAGGCTGGGGAGATTTACACCCTCAAAATGGAGTTGCAGATAAGATCATACTGGACATCTTACAACAAATTTCCTGCTGGCTGCATTCTATGTCTCTTATTCTACTCACATGAAGGCCTATGTAGAAATATTCTTACATGTGATAAAATATTTCCTTATGCTCAAAGTGTGGGTGTTGAAGAAGAGGGAAATGTACTTTATTCTATTTGTTAGAACTCCAGTAAGGTCTACAAAGAGGGTGTACAAAAAATACAAAGGTTAAAGGCAAGAAACAGGTGGTGGTGCCTGGGCTCACTGTGCCTACTTTGATTTGTATAGACAGCCTAAGAACAAAAGAACAGTATGGAAATGTAGAAGGCATGAGGGAGATATGAAAGCATCAACTGAAGTGAGTAATAAGCAGAATAATAGAAAAGAAGCTATATTTGGGAGATACTCAGATGAACACCTTTGCAACTATTATCCAAGAGCAGATTTCTGTTGCGTCCAAACAAGAGGTTCTAAATAATTCAGTGTTATTGTTTCCGTTCTTACCACAGACAGTATGAAGGCACGCAAAAGAGGAAAAAAGTTTAATTAGACTTCTTACCAGTTACGTGGTATGGTTAAAAATAGCAGTTGAATTTCTCAAATTTACATACAGGATTTTTTCTCCTCTGAAGATAGTTTAAGCCACTTCCTCCACATCCTTCCATTGCAATATATTAAAAAAGGTAGATCAGATAATTCTCAGTGGAAAACAATTCCAAAACAGGTACAACAAAATATTTAAATCACTTTGAGAATCTTGAAAAAATTATCAAATACTAATGGGATGATGGAGGGAAGGTCATATCATTTACTTTGAGTAATAAATTAGACATTATAAAGTCTAATCTTGCAGGTATCTAGTCCTATGGAATTATTCAGAGCTCTTAGACAAAGACTGAATAAATCTCTGCATAGTTGGTATGTCTTTTAGATAGAGAATTAATGTTAATTCTTAAGGTTTTTCAAAGTTATTCAGACATACTACACACTTATAAAGAACATACCTGTCTCTGGCAATATGAATTATTGAGTCCAGGGCTATCTGAAAAATGCTCTGGAAAAAGTATCTGCCTTTTTGCATTCTCTGTGGTAAGCAATTGCCATATGGAAAATAAAGGGAAAAGGAAGGCAGCAGGTTGGTCCAAGCATAGCCACATTGCCATTTCCTGTTCCTCCTAAAAGTGCACCTCTAGAGAAAGGAAGACAAATTTAGAATAACATTTATTTCTTTGGTACTTTGCATGCCCACTGACATGTCTCACTAAGAGGGATCTTTCCAACATCCCTCCACAGCATATGACCTGACAAATTTCTGTTATCCCTCTTCAACAGCAATAGCTGCTGGTTTGGGTCCTTCTGTTGGAGGAGGCATCAAATCTGTCTCCCACTTCTCAGACAAGTGTTTTAGGTGAGGCACAAATATAGAAAGAGTGAGCACTGCTGCCACCAACACTGAATAAACTCTTCCTCACTATCCTTGAACACTCCAATTTGTATGACGTGTGGAGACAGAATAATTTTCAAAATCAATGTGCATATACATATATGGTATATTTTAAGCTAGTAATCCAACTTCATGTGCAGTTTACTTTTTTTTCAGATTTGTAAGCTAGACAAAACCAATAATAATTATTGTCTACATCTCATATCTCTAGCTCTTTCCTACTGCATCTCCTTACTTGATCAGTTCTTGAAACACAGTATATATGTTTGTACCCAATATAAAATTCATTCAAAAACTGCAGAGAAATAGGTCTTTTATGCCACATTTTCTCCAACCAGTGCTAAATATCTCCTTTACATTGGATGGATTCTGCCTTTAGAGTGCCTTTATCATTCCACAATGAATAGTTCACATGACAGTCTGTATTTGATGAGTTGAGTTCCATCTTGTGTTATGTGGAATTTCCTTTTCAGCACCATATCTCTAAGTCTAAAGGTTACTGACATTGCAAAGAGCATGGCACCAAAAAGCATAGGCACTTCAGCAGTAGGTTTTGAAGGTAGGTGCAAAGTAAGTGTGCGAAGACTGATGAACATTCTCTTTAAGAATCTTCACAGCTCAAAAGTAATTTTTTTAAGAGGTTGTTACATGTGTTAAAATATTAAGATACCTCCTGGGTTTATCATGCCTTCCATCACTGATCCTTAGAGCTAACATTAGTGATAATAAGAGATAATGGCTATAACACTTACCAATTAATGGTGACTTCTTTTCTGAAGATCAAATGTAAATTAAGCTTCCCAGTCTTCTTGTGAAGTCATATATCAGTTTACATCAATGGCCAATATATTGTATGTTCCTATTGCATTTACCACTTTCTTACTTTCCCTACTTTTGAATTATGATCCCTTTTTACATCTTCATTTAAATTACATTGTAAGTCTTTGAGAGAATAATTACCTCTTCCTTTAGATTTTTCATTGGCAAGAACTGCATTGCAGGACACTGCTATAATATTAATGATCCTAGGGCCTTAAAAAATTATCACAAGGCTGTCAACAGTAGAGCATGTGTGGGGACCAATTAAGAATTCAGCCGACCTAAACAGATTATAAAGTATATTTCAAGGAAGACCCACAAAAGCTGCAGGTGGATCATCCTGAATGCAGGTGTTTCACTATTAGAATTCATTCGGTGTCTTCTTTCTGATCTCCCAACAGCATATTGTGATGGATTAATGTGATGTGTTAGGTAGCAAAATACGTTACTGAAATGACCTTATGATAAGTACCTTGTGATACTGGAGGGATCATGATTGTTATGTGGTTTGAAACCCAGAGCTGAATGAATATGAAGCAGATTTTGTTTTATTAAAAACATTTATAATTTCAAATATTAAGTTTACCCCAAATAATTTTATTTCATATAGACAGACGGTATTCCTCTTGTTTCTTCTTCCTCTCAACTGACTTGAATGTACTTCCAAGGGTCACGATTTCTGGCAAGAGTAAGGGAAAAGGAACTTGCTTTTGATATCATAAGAACACTGAGAATCCAAATCTTCCCTATGTGATATGAAATGTCTATAGAATATTTTTGTCCTATTTGGGAAGTGGGCATTCTGTTAAGAGTCCCATTTCAATAACGTATTTCATACTGAAGATCTGAACCTAAACCTTGGACTTGAAGTCTTTTATCTTGAGGGATGTTTCACATTCAAGACCAAGACTAGATGGCAAAATTTGGTCTTCACTGCTGTAATAGGTCAAACCGAACTTAATTATCGGTGAGTGTTTTGCTTTTCTCTTCTCCAATATGATATTTAAATGTAGGTGTTGTCTTCTGGGCTGTCACATCTACTGTGACATCAAAACACTGTATGTAGCGATGAAACTGAACCTGCTAAATATGTATGGGTGACCTTTCTGTACTGTTCCTCCTGAAAGCTCATCAAGGAGGTTGAAAATTTAAGGCTCACAACACAAAGGTCACACATCACTTACTTATGTTTGGAGGGACTTTGGTCAGGAATTAATTTATTAACAGGTCTGTGTTTTGAGAAGCTGGTCCTTCACTAAGGTAACAGTTTAAAAGGTGCACTACTTATAAACAAAATGTGATCTGAGTAGAAGAAATTATTTTATCTCAAACAAATCAGCATTAATAAGATTGAGCACTCAGTGAACAGTCTAATATAGGTGTAAAGTAATCAGCAGATAATTGACACTTCCCCTTTCATTCCTCCAGGTCTCATTAGCAGTTATCTTGCACCACTACTTTTTCAGACTTGGCACTACTGTCATTACTGGTTTTGTCATGCCAAATGTAGGAATAGGGAGGGTTAGGAGTGGTGTATTTATGAAGAAAACTTTAGAAAGCAAACTTTCCTATAAACTGTTCCACACCTTCATTCCACACACCATTCTTCATCTTTGTTTTGAGTAAGCTTTTGTGAATGTTATGTGCTAATTTCATCTATTTTCCTGACAATTATGATAAAAAATGGATTTGTTGCCAGTGTTCTGTTACCTCTGATATACTCTGACAGGAGCTACATTTAAAGAAAATCAGTTCCAATTTACAAACTGCATGTCGGTGTTCCCTTTACTCTTGGATATAAACCACGACCAGTCTGTTGAATCAATAATATGCTGGCTCAATGTTTTTATTTGGGAAAGTAAAGGTCTTTAATTATTCCAAATAGTTTTGTTTCATCAAATGGACTTTACTTGTAAATTGTGTATTTTGGAAGGCGGCAACTGATATTTTCATATCCTGGCAAAGACTGACTACAAATACAATAAATGCTTAGCTGAATAATGATATGATTCAACTGATATTTTGGAGATGGGTATTTGTGACCTGGGACAACCTTGATTATTTGTTTCTTGCAATCAAGCTTTCCTACTGATTGCAATTTACTGGCTATAACACAGTGCTACCCAGCTCTGGCATAGAGATCTGGGTTTGCTGTGCTCTGTTCTGACATGAAAAAATGTACTCTGAGCTAATACAGAACAAATACCTATCAAACAGCAGTGGGCAAGAAACGAAGATAAGAATGTGACACTGTAGCATTATGTAGACACAAGATTATTTCAGGTTTCACATTGATTTTTTTTTTTTTTTAATATATAGTCAGTAGTTGGCTGATTATCTGAAGATCCTGTAACAGAAGAGGTCCAATTGGGTACTTTAGTCGTGTTCATGAAAACAGTAATTCACATAAAGAACTAAAATTGAATTTTCTTTTTAAAGGATTTTTTTTCAATTTTAACATTTATTTTCAGTCCAAGATAATGAAGTTTTGGGTTTTATTTTGTTTTAAAAGATATAATCTTAAAAAGAATTGATTTTGAATCAGACAAAATTGTTCATACTGATGACATTCTATGTATTTTTTCACAACTTTAGATTTCAAACTAGAATTGAAATTCCACTTTAAAAATGCCAGAAATTTTTTGAACTGCAATTTGGAAAATGATAATTTTCTAATGTGATATTTTCTGTCAAGTCTAATAATAACAACTATGTGATAGGCATTGTGAATATGGGAGGGTTTTAGAAACTTGATTCCAGGCAAGGAAATCATAGCCAATCTCGTCACCACCAGGGCATGGATTAGTAGACAGGCACATGTTTAACTTGTCTAAGAATCTCTGATGGAGCCAGCAGAACCACTCACACAGATCTTGATTCTGTAGCTTCTCTCTGATGTGATTAACATTGCTGCTATGGGTAGTAGTGGGTTAAATAAAACCAGATGGGCTTGTACAGTCCTGGCCATAAATAGCAGCAATACCTTAAATGGGGTATAAATGTAACTACGATAGACCAGAAAAATACCTGGTTTGACTGGTATTGTCTCTCTGAGTGCGGTCAGTTATTTACAGAAAAACATGAGATGCTCCTCCATTACCATAAACACTCTATTTTACATACTTTCTTGTCTTTTGTCAAAGTTCAGCTCAGAACCTCCTGTTCCTGCAGTTACAGCTACATCTTTATCATGGCCCAGTCCTTTTCTTCTATTAGTATGTGAATTTATTTTTCCATAATTGAATGACGTGACATGGTCATTAGCCACTAGTTGCCTACCAAAGGAACACAGACAGCTCCAGGATGTGTCCTCTGTGAGGCTGCAAGTCCTGTAAGAAAATCTGCTTCAGTGTGAGTTCATCTCTCCATGGGGCCCCAGGTCCTGCCAGGAGCCTGCTCCAGCACAAGCTTCTCACCATTTCACAGCCTCCTTAACCATCCCCCTGCTTTGGAATGAGGTTGTCTGGGGGCTTCAAGTGGACCTCTGCATCCCTGTGGATCATCATGCAGAGGGACATCCTTCCTCACCATGGTCTGCACCACAGGCTTCAGGAGAATCTCACCTCCTGCCCCACCTTCTGCACTGACCTTGGGGTCTAAAAGGATGTTCCTCTCACATATTCTCACTTCTCTCTTGCTGTAGTTGTGAGGGTTTTGGTTTTCTTCCTACTTAAATATGATATCACAGAAGCTCTACTAATGTCACTGTTGGGCTCAGCTTCAATCAGTGGAGGGTCTACCTTGGAACCAGCTGGAAGTGGTTCAGTCCAACAGCTAAAATGCTTCTCACAGAAACTACTGCAGTGGCTTTTCTGCTACTGAAACCTTGGTACATAAACCCAATACACTTTTGGACTCTACAACACTCATTGCTGAAGTTCTGCTGTCTATCACATTTCTGCTCCTAATAAAAACCAGATGCACTTCATTAGCAAGTAATATTCAGACACTTCCACATTTCTCTTTCTCCCGTTTTCTATAACATTAAGAAGATGTGTACTGTATTTTCATATTTTACAAAACTTCTTCCTTTCTCAGCTTTCCAGCTGATTTTCTCACAAAGTGTAATGGTAAAAAGCATGTCCAATAAACCCTGTCAAACCCAGAATTGATATTTACTGAACCCAGAGAACAGCTGATATTAAATTGTAGAAGAATTTTATTTCTATAAAGAGAAGGATATTAAACATTTTGGAGTGAGAAGATCCTGAGATTAAATGAATCTGTGATACAAATAAATGTGTTTATTCATTCCACTTTTCTATCATGATGTGTCTGATTGACATACTTTGCATTCCTTAACAGGGAAATTTGAACAATAAATAACGACTTCAAAGTATTTTTGTGTCAAAAGCCCTCTTTGACTTCATTATATATAATTGAATATGAAAGAAATAAGATAGAAATCTCTTAGAAAAAATTATTAAACTGTTTCACAGAAGCAGATGTATGAAGTCAATTTCATAAGTGTAATTTTATGTATTACTACATTACTTCAGTTTCAATAACTGCAAAACAAAGAGAGTAGTTCATAAATAGAGTAGCTCATAAATATTGAAGATTGCAATCCCCATCCAAGCCTGTTGAGTCTCAGTTCATGCCATGGCTTCTTGCCAAAAAAGAAATTTACTATGGAGGCCATAAAATGTATTATGTGAAGGTTGGTTGCAATGTGGTTTTAGTCAGTTAAGTTAACATAACTTAAAAAGGAGTGTTTTCTGGGTTGATGTCAAGTTGCTTTTGGCAGACACTGGGAGGATCAGATTGACACTTGGTCACAATTTTTATGGAGCAGAGAGGGGAAGAAATGCAAGGTCCCTCTGTCAGCTGTGGAGATGGTGATGCATACAGTGGAAATTTCACATCTACAGCATGAGAGAGGGAATATCACCAGAGTACAGCATCAGCAGTGTAGGGGGGATGCTTCAACATTTTAATTTAAAGGAGTATTGACCCTCAGACCTCTCTATTTTGCTGTGTCTCCAGTTATGCCTGTGGCAGATAACTGAATTTTGAGAACTAAATTATGGGCCATTTAGAACATTGAGAGAAGTAGAAAGCAAAGGTTCAAAGGGTTGCTCTGTCATCCTTTGGTCTGATTTGTTTAGGGTTTCACCTGAATGGTGGTGTCTCCTCAGTACAATTGGAAATTATGCTGATTTTTTCTAAAACTGCATAATATTATTTTAACAACAATTTTTTTTCTCTGAAGAGTATGGTTTAAAGGAAAACAAAATTATTTGAGAATGCAACTTGAAGCTGACAAATAAGACAAAAAAAAAAGGTGAAAACAGGTTGGTTCATTTTGGTGAGAAATATAGAAACTTTTTATTTAGGAAGAAGTCCAATATGAACCTTTCTAATAAATATATAGAGGTTCTATATGAATCTCTCTTCTTATCTTTCTGTCTATATTTCAAGCTGTCTATGCATCTGCATTCGTTCCTTTAAGGGTATTTTTTGGCAGATGATTACAGAAGAAGTCTTCTCCAAGTCCTTAGAAAATACAGGATTGAAAAAAAAAATGTAGGATACAGTCTGAAGTGCTTAAGCAGAACAGAAGAGATTTAAGTTACACACACACATGTACACACATCTGTGCACACACATACATATTTCATTGGTGTGATAATTGGAAAATCTTCATGTTCATCTTGTACTGCTAAAGATTTGTTCCACTCTCCTTTTTTCCCTACTGTGTTGTCCCATTGCTGCCTTGCGCTGTCTTTGTAAACAGCTTGGGAAAGGAAAATAAATCAGATATTTTTGTTGCAATGTCATGAGCGCTGTAATGCTGGGGAAGGATGGGAGAAGGTGTGACTAGGAGAGGTGAGAGAGAGTATGACTGATGGTGTTGGGAGCAGCATTGCTGTAGATTCACACTGCTTCTCAAACTCACTAATCTATATTTTAAATGAAGGAGTGAAGTCAACTCCTACATGAAGGAGTAAGTAACTCATGGTGGAGATAAAGGAGACTAACAACTTTTTTTCCTACTAGTGGCTGTCACTGCAGCATTCTTTGATCCTCAAGTTTTTCATGAAAGAAAAAATACCTAGGGAGAAAGCAGGATACTAGCTGTCCTGTACATATGGAACAGAGCTTGCTACAGCTGAATTATACCTGAGTAAGCTGAGAAATTTTTAGAACCCAGCCATTCTTTCAAATATATAATGAATATTAACAGGTTAGTGATATTTCCTGGGACTTGCTTTTTATTGTGTTGGAAAGCTAAAAATAAACCATTTCAAACATATTTTCAACAAACAACTTATTCAGCTCACTTACTTTCTTTACTTTATTACCATAATTCCTTTGCTCAGAAACTACTCAAGATTAGAGACTGTGTTAGACCTAAATTCGTTAGAAGATCTGAATTTCTGTCCCATGATGAAATTTGGGGCTAATAAGGAAAAAAATGTTAAGGAAAAAAATCCTGTGAAAAAAACTCTAGGAGAAAACTAGGAAAAAAACACCATAGGAAAATATGTTTCAAGACATGTTTTTCACGGAAAATAATTTTTTAAATATGAGTAACAAACATAAACTTTGCCTTTCCATTTACCATCATAGTAGAATCTCATCCAACTCATTTACTTTGGTGCAGACTGCTAGAAGATGATGGAAAATATGAGAAAAAAATGAAATTTTTTTATTAGTGGAACATTTCTCCCAGAAAGTCTTTCTGAAAGAAAATTATACTTTGAAAACCATATTTTGTGCCTTATCAAGACTAGATCTCTGTTACAGCCTGAGAGATAAGAAAGTCTTTTGACTTAGACAGCTTATAGATTTCCAACAGAGAAAATGAAGACCAGAGAAAGAAAAATCAGCTCTTTTGGTTTTTTAATTGCTTTAAAATTGATTGTCTAATTGTATGAAATGTCACAAATTAAATCAGATGACCTCTCATTTTGTCCAAAGACTATGTGGCATAGGTATAAAAATAATTGAGATGTGATGAGTTCTCGCCAGGGTTTGACTTCAGTCGCTGCACAAACCTTCCTACACAAATCTTGGTAGATATGATTTGATTCCTTACCCTCAGAATAAAGTGAATGAACTTGGAAGTGGTTTAAAATCAGAAGAAGCAAAAATGATAGGTCCGTTTTAAGGAAGAAAGTGATCATATTGAGGTCAGCTTATATTGCATATGTCATGACATCATATATTACAATATGTTACCGATTTGTTTTGGCAGCTACGGGGACAAGATCATACTTTTGGGATGGTCACGGAGGCAATTTCTAACTGGAAGTGTTCCCCAGTTTTTTGCCAACACGTATGGGACAGGAGAAATGTTCCACAGTCCTGTCATGTAGATGCAGCATCAGCCTAAATGCAGGGGCAGGAAGAAATTTGTAACTCCGAAAAGAAAGGTTGTTGGTGGTCCTTACATCAAGCTGTTCCTTCAGTCTAATGTTATCTTTTTGGTTTTTGATGTTGGCATGCCTATTTATATGCTTATCCATGCTCCTCTGTTTAGGTTTTGCTTAATTCCTTTAGGTTCCAGTCTTCTGAAAATCTCTTGAGTCCTCCAGCCCATCTCACATACACTTACTTGGCTCAGTAAACTTTATCCTGTTATAAGAGCTTATATGTCCAGTCAATCTCAGGTCCACCTGCATTTCCTTCTGGCCACTGCCATCTATTTTAGTTTCTAACCAACTGCCTTTGTCACTCTGATGGGTCTATAAATCACATAGAAACAAAACCATGTGGCCTTATTCGTGCTTATTAATAGGAGAACACCCAAAGGAGACCTAAAAATGTCTTGTATGACCAATAATTTCCTTATGTGGAGGTTTGAACTCTGAGCTTCTCAATAAACTGGTTTTGAAGTAAATATTGGAATATAAAAAAAAAAATTATAACATTAGAAAGGTATACAAAATACCTCAGGCTTTTCTGTGATTGAATATACATCTGAGTGTGCACTTTGAGAGCAGTCAGGAAATTTAGTTAACTTGATAGGTTTATCATTTGAAAAATTTACTAGAACTGCTAATAGAATGAAACTCTATTTAGTTGTACTCTTTTCCAAGGTTGGTAGAAACCCACCTTAGATTCTGAACTCTGAATAACCTACTTGTCTCTTTGAAAAATTGTTATGTTGCTGTAGAGAATATTAAAAACTAATCATATAGATCTTATAGGAATAAGCTTTTAAAATATTTTTGTAAATACTTGATAAGCTTGAGTCAGTTAATTGTGGGACCATATCACTCTTTCCTTAAGTGTATTTTGACATATCTCAATTAATGGAAATTGTCACAAAACCTGACATGTTTCAGCAATTATATCACAAAGTTATATTATTCTCCCCATAAAAATAGGTAGGAATAATATTTTTGTACTACATTAATTGTGTGGTTCAGTGAGGACATAAGCTGATGCAATTTGTGTTGATCTCATAAGCAGAAAAATGGTTAAACATTTTGAAAGATGGTACTACTTTCACTAATCTTTTGAAAACAATTTCAAATTCTTGTTTTGCAACTTCAGTTTGTGTTCTCAAGTAGCACAACAGTAGAAATTGGGCTACTTTTTCAACTATATTTAGTGGATTCCTATAAATGATCAGTCATTTTGTATTTAAATGGTCTGGTCCTTCTTCCAGTAAAATAATAAAAGTTTAATTGAATTATTAATGATCAAACTCGCACTCTGGCTAAAGAATATATTTGTAAGTTGTATAGTGAAAGGTAAAGATGGTGTTCTGTTTGCTTACAGGATTTATGTCTCATTTACTTGACACCCTTCAGCACACCAGGCTGCTAAAAGAATTTTTTCCTCTAAAGATTGTAAAATATGATTGCAAACTCTGGTCTGCATCACTTAAGTGTCCAAAATGTGCACAACATCCCTATATTTTTTTTTTTTTTTTTGCTTGATATGCTCTTAATTGAAAGAAAGAACAACTCAGTCTGCACGCTATGAGCCCACACACAAAAAGAAAGAGGCAGGACCCTATGAAATACTGAAGCAAGCTACCAATTTCATATGTTTCACTGATCCTGTTTTCTGCTATTAACTGAGTAGGAAAGGTGGATGTCTCTGGGGGCAATGCTGAAGTTCCGTGTTCCACCAAAAGTACAAGTCAACATAGCCCATATTACGTACCTTCATAGATTTGTTTTGTTTGCTTAGCATCCTACTGGCAATTCCAGGATCTATTTAAATTTCACTAAACATGTCCTTGACACTCAGCCAGTCAACAGTTTCACAGGACTTATACCCTACTTTTTGGTATCAGGTAGGTGAGAGTCAAAAGATATCATGAAGAGCAGAGTGGACTTCTTTCAAAAACAGTGAAATTTCCAGGTGAGGGGAAGTGAGGTCTTTTTCCCTGAACAAATTATATTTATACTCTATTGAGGTGTATGGTGTGCACACTCAAGGAAACTAGAACTTGACAACATGATAGGCAATACTGTGTTCTCAGTGCTCCAGGAATCAAATAATTATTGAGCTTTGGGTGCGTCATGGAATTGAAGAGGTTTACAGAGAGCAACAGAGTGAGCTTGAAGATTTCTATGAAGCATTTCCCGCAGGTGTGACAGAGCACAAAAAAGTACCTATTTAAAAATGTAACAAGCGGGTGGAAGAGGCTGACATCACAGCCTGATCAAAAGTGAAATTGATATTTCAGGACAGTGAGAGATGATAGAGTAAGGGAGGAGAAACTGCCTTGGGAGGGAAAATAACTAGAAGTGAAAATAAGTACATTGGCAGAGAGACAATAGAAAGATGTAAAAAACATCTAAACAACCCAGACTACAACAGTTCCTTTTAAATTTGTTAGAATTGCTGATTGTCTGTTAGTGATTGGAACATAAATTTACATATTCTGCTACAGAATGTATTCTTTTGCACTTCTAAAAAGGCAAGCTGTCCTTCCAGAATCTCTCTGCATGTGATAAGCAGAAAAGCACTCCCACTGGAAAGTGTCAGCCTTTCTAAATCTTTATGATGCAAGAGAGAAGAGATACATTTAGCTACGATAGATAGATGTCTGCATTAATAAGCAGCATCTCTGCTGAGGAGACTCCCTTGAGGATGCTATGTCCACATCAATGAAATGCCATCAGACTGAGATATATTATCTTGGCAGCTGTTTTGAAGTGAAACTCACAAAATCTGAGATGGTGATGCCTACCAATACACATTAACAAATAACAGAATGAAAGGATATGCAACCACAAAAGATGAGCTGATATAACACACGGGTTTGAAAGACCCAGTAATGCAAAACTGTTCATTCAGTTTGATGGCTAAAAATCTGTCCTGAATTTACTAGGTGGTCTATTATTCTAGAGCTTTTATTGGTAAGGTGGTCAGCAATTAGTAGCTTATAGGGACCAGGTAATCTAGACTTTCATACTCCAGAAGTGATTTTCTCTTTCACCAAGTGGTTTAATATGACCTTGAATAAATTTATATAGGATGTTTGAAACAGTTTTAAACCTTATCTACTTTTCAGTGTCTAAATGGCATAGATAACAGTTAAAAACCTTTCATAGTTTTAAATGCAAGAATCATATCTGTTCTTATACACATATACAAACATTTTCAGGAAATAATCAGCTATTTTTAGACTGAATTGAATTGTAGATATGACTGATTAAAAACACATTTTGTGATTCCTTAGCTCTTTTTGCCTTTTTAAAGAACAACCATGAAGCAATGGAGATCGACTTGAGGTTGTCACAGCCTTGGGAAAGGACATATTCTGCCTGTATCACAGTAAAGAGGCCTCACAGCATAATCCATGAGCTAGTCAACGATAATGTGCAGAGATTTAATAAATTCCCAGTAGTCCCCACATGATAGTGTACCAAACTCTGGTTTCAAAAGACTTCCAATACAAGATGAACGTAAAGAACATGATAAATTCAGGAGTATCATTAAGTTATCTACTTTTTTATACTTTTGTGTACTTATATCTTTATAATTCTAGAATAATCTTTACTTGAATAAGCATTCACACATCCTGAAATTTTACCTTGTATTTTCATATTAAACCCAATGTTGATGCTTGAAGTGATGCAAAATTTTGCCTTTGCTATACACAAAAGGTGGGATCAATATCAAGAAAAATGTGGTACAACCTTGGTAACAGCATATAAGACAAAGTTTGAAAAACAAAAAAAAAAAATAGAGATTTGGGGAAAGAGAAGACCTCATATAGTGAGAGTTTGTTCTGAAATATCTAATGATGGATTTCTTCTCAATGATGAAATCATTTGAAGGGTCTAAAAACACTCTACAGCACCATGAACTGAAACATAAAATTTTCTCACATAAGAGATCCTAGAAAGACTTTCCTGCTTCAGTATTCTTGTCAAAAACCAGGAAGATATTCCATAATCAGGTTTATTTGGTTTATGGTTAACAGTTATCTCTGGTAATTGTGGTTTTATGAATCATTTAAGAGTACTCTGACATGTTCCAATTAAATAATGAGATTACATTAGAAGTATAATAAGCTTGAATTTTGCCAAGTATAATGCTATGCTGGAAGATTACAATGGTTTTAATAGCTGGCTTATATACTAGTTCAAACTGAATATTCAGCATCTTCAGTGAAAGTAGGTGGGTTTTCAGATCTTGCAGTGAAAATAGCCAGATATTTTGAGACAATTGGCATGTACATGGAGCATCTATGACTTTTGCCAGCTTCTCAGGTTGTTTTCTGTCACATCTGGAATGTCTTATGTTATATCCTGTAGTTTCTATTTACCTATTCAGGTTGCTAAACCTCAGGATAGTCCCAGACCTGCACATCACAAAGGATCAAAACTGCAGAATTTAAAAGAAGACAGATATTTTAGTCCTAATTTTTGTTCCGTATGTGCTGAAACTCTGGTAAATTATGTGAAGAATAGAGAATTGAAGATAGCATATAAGAAAAAAAGATTTTGCCAGCTAAAGTTTTAAGGCAATGACTATTTGCATTACTACAAATGAGTGAATTCCAGTTATGTGATGCATTATTAGACTGCCACATAAGTGATACATTACCTGACCATATCTGACCACTGTTTTTTACAACAAAATTTATGTTTTCTAATGGAATAGGTAAACAACTGGGGCATTAAACTATAACAAATAGTATCTGAATTTCTTTTTAGGTTTAAATGATTCTATTTCTGTTATGTATCCTGGGGTTGATTAGATAAATTGATAAAATCATAGAATAGTTTGGATTGGAAGGGAACTTCAAAGATCAGCTAGTTCCAACCTACCTAGCATAGACAGGGACACCTTCCACTAGACCAGGTTGCTCAACATCTCATCCAGCCTGGCCTTGAACACATTGTGGGCCATCTGGGACATCTCTGGACATCCTGTGTCAGTATCTCACTATCTTCACAGTAAAGAATTTCTTCTTTATGTCCAATCAAGACCTTCTCTTTCAGTTGAAAACCATTGCCCTTTGTTCTGTCACTATAGGCCCCAGTAGAAAGTTTCTCTCTGCCTTTTTTACAAGTCCCCTTAATAAATTGAAAAGCTGCAATAAGGTCTCCCTGGGATCCAGGGATCCTTGTCTTTTTGAGACCCAACAACCTCAAGCCTCTCAGCCTTTCAATAGTTATTGCCAAATACCACAAAATGTTTATTACCCAGGTTTGAAAAGTTTTTCCATTTTCATCAAATTAACTTGGTTTCCAGGTATATTAATTTGGGTTTAAAAGCAGGAATTCCTCTGAGGGGATATTATTAAAGAGTCTAAGGAGAGTAGCCCTATTTCTGCACACCTATGACCCAATCCCCCAAGAGTTTTAAGAAAGAGTTTTACCATTAACACAATACAACAGAAGTTCAACTATTTCAAAACCACTTTTTACTTTCTTCAGTATTCAAAGGAGGAAAGAGGGTATTTCCCTAGGATTAGCTTTGTGTGTAAATGAGGCCAAATCTCAGGGTAAAAAAAGCTCTGCCAACAAGGCTTTTTTCAAATACTCTCTCTGCCCAGGCAATGGTTGACTACTAAAGCAAGTACAGAGCTAGAAGGTGAATACAGGCGTGTGTATTTTCAGCAATTCTGCTAGATTAGTCCTTAGGCATTTCTTTTTCTCCTCTGTTTTACTGCAAAACAGTTTAGCTTCATATGCATTATATAGTTGATAAATTGGTTAATTATTTAAGGCTTGTTGTAATTGATATTTTGGAATGGCCTTTGAGGGCCAGCTATGTCTCATCTGAATTGTGAGCAGAAATTAAGCAGTGATTATCTTCAGTTTCCTGAAACTCTAATGCTGCCCTTGGCTTTCCATGGTGCCATGTGGTTTGAATGATCACACGGCTCTCCCATTTTGCCTAATTCCAGCTTCTCTGATGAATATTAATGACTGGACCTTCAATTTATACAAAGGCATAGGGCAGCAAAGTCAGAGACTAAAAGGTGTCTTGCTCAAATCAGGTCTTCACACAGAACTTCATACCAGCTAAAAATACAAAACACTGTGCTGCATTGGCCTTGATGCTATATGTATGTAGCTTGTGTGCATGATCATTCTCAAATATTTCTCTAAAATTCAGCAAAGCACTGACACACAAATGATTAGATTTATAATCTGGGAAGCAATCAACTGTGACAGTTTTTGCAGGTTGTCAGTTACTTAAAGAGGGAGTTTGGAGCATTTACTTAATTATATTTTGTCTCAGGTTCCAAAGCAGAGAGCATGAGGAAATATGAACATGCATTTTTAACTAACACTTAGAGATCCTTTGGTGACTCATTCAATAAAAGGGAAAGTTATTACTACTAATTATTATCAATTTGGGGAAATAGATTTAGTATTGTTTTCTTCATGGTTTAATTAGTTCAGTTTCTATGTTCCTCAGTGTATTTTTTTGTCTCTAACAGCTTGAGTAATTCTTGCTTCATTTCAAGAATATTCTAATTTTATTCTGATAATTTTACTCAGCTTTGTCACATTTCCTTTTAGAGTCCTGTTGATGCTTACAAGATCCTCAGTAAGGGCCAAAGGTTCTTGAGGAACATTAAATAAATGAAGTTGGACCAAAACCTCATTAGCTTTTCAACCTAGATAAACATGCATGTCCTCATGGGCTTGATGTGTTTTTAGTCTACTCAAAATTAAAATTAATTTTTTCTTATGGCCCACAGAAGTGATAATTTAGAGCAGCTCATCTCTGTTCCTCTGTGTGGGCTAGACTCTGGAAGCTGCATTATATAGATGGAAAAATGCTAACCAGTGCTAAGGTTAAGGGAAAAAAAGTGAACCTACTGGCACACTGTGGCCTTATCTATTTTAAGGGAGAATTTTGCTAGTAGAAATTCTGACTTCTATGCAAAACATATTCATTTTTTTCTTTTATTATTTTGTTTCTCTCATCTCCCACTTTTAATTTTTTTTTAAACCATTGTATCTTTCTCATCTATCACATTTTGTATATTTGGAGACTGAAAATATTCTTCACTTTTATTTGCAGTGATTGGTACAATGGATCATGCTCCTTTGATCCTGGCTTCTGTTCATTACAGTGAAGCAGATAATGGTAAAGCAGTTGCAAATGGCAGTAATGAGGGAATGGTGTCACTGGATTCTCTGAATACTGTTCAAGCTCTAGTTGCAACAGGTGATACTGACCACACTTTCTACGGACACAAGCTAAAATCTTGCTCAAGGCACTAAAATCCTCATTTGTCCCCTTGATATTCCACTGCTACTTAGTTGCTGAGTACTACATGACTATTTTCTGCCCTATCAGAATGCTGGAGGCACTTTGCTATCTGTTTTACAGCATAGGTCCAAGTTCTGTGCTTTAGAGACAGGCGAGAACACATGATGCCATGTTCAAGTGACAGTGTATGATAGCTTTGCAAGGATAAGCCACCGTTGCAGATATCCTCCTGGTTATTACCTGAACATCAGGTTAAAGACATGATTTTAGCTGCAGACCTTACTAGCAAATTGGTTTTATTAAATCTTAGAGAAAAAAACAAGACTCTGCATTTTTACTCTTCTTGAAGAGAATTCTGAAGAATTTGCTTTAGCTAAAAGCAAATAACTAATTTTGTGAAAACATAAAAAATGTGTTCTTTTGTTATGAAAGATGACATCAAGATGATCACATCAGGTCCTTCTCTGTTTGAAACCTTCAGATGCTGAAAATTAACTTGGAAATTTCATGGGAAGGCTTAAATATCTAATTTTTCTGAAAGGAGAGAGGCATTGAAAATAAACAGGCTTTGGTGTTAAGCAGGGTATTGTCACATAATAAGATATTACAGGTAAAATGGTGATAACAAAGATGTTGGCAGATACCTAAATAAATCATGCAAATTATATAGCATTTTAGAGGTAAATAAGAAAAACACATGTTAAAAAAAGAGAAAAAGCAGAATTTAATTATTTTTCTTTCATATCCCACAAAAACCCCAGAAAATACAGAAAAGTTTGCAGAATTTCAATCAGAATTTTCTGCCTTAAACTGTTTATACTGAGAGAAAATCAACGTAACATCATTAACTTTCATGCAGGAAAAATACCCCAAAGCAACAACCCGTCATTAATGCTGTAACATATAGTAATGAAAAGCTGACAAATATTCTGGAGTTCACTAACACAGGAATACGTATAGAGAGGGAAAATGATCATTTGGAGGCCAGCAGGCATCATTCCAGATTTCCACCTGCTGGCCTTGGTAATGTTATTTTTTACTAATTTTTACAGCTTATTGCAGCCGTTGGTTAAAATTACCTCCATTATTCATGTACTTTCCAGAACTTCAAATCATATCCTCACATGCTGTGAGGATAGCGATCTTTGCAGAGCAGTTTTTCATATACATGCAGACAAAACCCAGTGCAAATCTTCTCAAACATATTTATCAGAGAATTAAAGCTGTTTGCTAATAACAAATTGGAAATCTGTGGTGCAGAAGTATTATGCATAACCTTGTAAATCAGATTAACTGTTGTTCCTTCTTTCATACAATAAATTCCATGTGGAGCATCTGTTCAAGCCAATGCCTGATGACCTGGCACCAGATCAGAGAGCTTGCTGCTTTCTGCACTAATTTTGGAATCTAGTCCAAGTGGGAACATCATTACTTAAAGTCAAATCTATTTTACACTGAGATTAACATACTGTGATACCTGCTCATTGTGGTCCATTACTCCTTGTGCCATTTGGGCACTCAGCTGCAGTGTGTTCATTGGCTTCTCTGTTCACTCTTAAATGCTGGTACATTTCATAACATTGACATTCCACACTGCTGTGACCTCTTTAAAGAAAACCCAACATTCCAGCTGATGAGGTAATAGAAATGCAAAGAGGTCTGAAAAATCAGAGAAGTTTGCCACAAGAACTGATCTGCTTTTTAACTAATATTTCATTGAATTTGACAAGAAAAGTATTTATATTATGAAGACAATGTAAAAGCTATGGGAGATATCTGTTTAAGACTGAGGATAAATAACAGTGTGGGCAAACTGAAAAGGAAGGTAATGAGTTTGTCATGTCCTCAAATACGAAGGGAAAATTAGCTTTCAATGTAACTGACTCTAGGGAAGGATCCAAGGTGAAATTCTGTTATGCACCTCAAGTATGAAGATGTTGTCTGTCTTTATGGTAAATGTTTGTTTGAACTGTCTAACATAATCTAGAACTGGGCTTGCAATGATGGAGTCATTTGAATGGAGGAATGTTTAACTGAGGCTTGGGATCTGGATATATGGATGTAAAGGAATAGAAAGGCAACAGACAATTAAACCATACTGAAATAAGAGACTAAGTTTTGCCCTAGCTGCTTAAAATGAAAAGAATCTAGTTTTGCAGAGTCATCAGTTTCAAACAGTGGAGGATTACATAATATTCCAATGGTACAGCTAGTCAGTAGTCAACAGTTTTGACAGTAATGTTAATAATGAAAGGCATACCAGCCACTCTATAACAAACACGTTAAATTTTCACAGCTGGTGCTGAGCCATCTAAAAGAAGATATAGAAAATACTCTATCACCTACAGTTTACAAAATACTCTTTGGGAGAATTTTTTATTTTTATTTCATTTCCCCTGATGTAAAATCAGCCAGTGGAACCAAAAAAGCTCACAGAAATGTGGGAGGAGAGGTTTCCCAAAATATGCAAAAATTTTCTAAATACCCCAGTCCTTTCACTGGAACTTAATAGTATAAAATTTCCTAAATCTAGTATTGGATTCCTTCTCTGGCTCAGTTTCCTACCCTTATGTGGAGGACTAAATAATTTCCATGATGACACTCTTCCTAGAGCAGCCAATTTATTTTTAAGGGTGAGAAATATTCTTTTTCAGGTCCAAAATTATATTGAACATTTGGTCAAAAAATACCCTGCAAACCAAGAAGATTTTCTGTGTGAGGAGAGGGAGGAAAGATTTTCTTGGAATTAAATTAGTGAATGAGAATGGCCAGGTTCAATGCCAGATTGGAAGGAGTTTTGAGTAACATATCATGTGGAAGATGTCCCTGTCCATGTCAAGGAGGTTGGACTAGATGAACTTTGGACATCCCTTCCAATTCAAACTACTCCATGAGTTATGATTCTACAATTCAATATGTTTTGGGTAGTTTTCTTTTGATATCTGAAAACAAGGCAACTAAGCAAACCAAATTATACACTCTGCAACTCTAGTCACCTCACCTATCAAAAAAAAAAAAAAAGAAAATATGTGTAAGATAGGTAGGTGCTGGTTCTACTCCATTTGCTATAAATGGAACAAAGGCAGAGTCCAGGAGGATGACTTAAGATCCCAACTTAAGGGATCTGACATGGTTAAGATCACAATTAGCAAGTACTACAGTGGGAAATTTATCTAGCCTTCTTTTATAGATAATCAGATGCCTGACATTTTACAGGTACTTTTTTTTTTTTTTTAATCTTAATGTGATTTTATTTCCATTCTCATTCTTTGTTTTTCTTGTATAATTAGAATTATGTGTTTTAGAAAAGGTGCTCTCTTACCCTTTTTGTCATGCATAACATGGTGAGGCCAAGATCTTACCAGGGGCCTTCAAGAAATACTTAGTAGTAGTTGTTCTTATAATAATTACAGGTACACTGTTGAAAGGTGTAAATACATACCAGTTTATCTATCTATCTACTCAATATTTTGCCTTATCAGCAAAGTAATCTATAAAATATCTTCCCCTCATCTGCTGTCTCCTTTCTTTCTCACTGTTACATTCTGTTATGTATCTGTTCCACCTTTGCAGGAGAAATTTTCTTTAGTTATTACCTCATATGGACACTGCCTTTTACAGGCAGTACACCATGGTCAAACATTTCTGAAAATCAACTGCTCCTGTGGTGTGGGTTGATTTTTATGATCCCTGTTAATATCTGAAGTCAATACAATGTGCCAAGTGTATGCGTGATGGAAAGGACTTTGACTTCCCCAGTCAGTTTTGAAGCTGATAGGGAGCCCAGAAGAAATATAACCTGAGGCTAAAATCATGAAGAACGCTGTCATCTCTTTGTACACAGTACTTTAAAAAAAAAAAAAGTAAATCCTGAGACTAAAGTTGGTTTTGTTTTGTTCTTTAATAATTTTAATTTTCTTCTCTCCCTCCTCCTGATATTTACCCTGGCAATTTTTCATAAAAGATATTTTATAATGAAGTGCTTCACTGCTGATGAACACTGTCACCAAATGCAATATCAGGTGTTTAAACAGGTCCATGAAGTTTGCAACAGCCTTGTAATTTCATGTTTTTGAAAAGATAAAAATAAAAATAAAAATGAAACTCTGAGGAAGCTTTAAATATAGACAGAGAAAAAAAGGCTTTTTGACATCTCAGTCATCCTGCTTCTTCTTTCTGTGCTCTCCTTAATTATACTTTTAATTAAACTAAGTCCAGGCAGGCTTAGATTTCTGATTCATTCATAAAATCACACAAGGAAGTTCTCCTGTCACAGTCTTTTGGATGTAGTTGTGCCTTGTGGGTATACCTCTGAAAGGAATGTAATATTAGGTATATTTCTACCCCTTTTAAAATTATATATCTGTTCTGGAATGAGACAAAACTTAGTATCAGAAATTGTTGGGAATACAGTTTCTAATATAATGATTTTTTAAAATTGCAGCTCTGAAGGAAAAGTAATTTTTTTTTAATTCTTAGCAAATAGAAATTCTCTAACGAAAATGACTACAAACAATTCAAATAATAAAAATATTTGCTATAGCATTACAAGAAGAAATATTTTATTTTACAAAATAATTTTGAATCTATTAGCGAATTTTTCCAGAAGTTTTGGTTTAACTTTTACAAAGAGAACCTGTTTCTTTTGCCCAATTTCTAGTCAAGTCAACAATGTCTTTAGAAAACTTTACAATGTTTCTATGTCCTGACTGGCATGTTCAGCACTGTCCAGTTAAAAGTCATTTGCAAATTTCATTAGCATTGTTTACTAGCTTTTCAGATCATTAGAGAAAAAGCTAATATGATGAATGACAGTGTTTAGCACGTCACAGGAGGCCATCTTCTCCAAACTTGAGCGTCTCGCAGTCAAAGAGAGCTTCAGGTTCTCTGACCATTCCGACCCAAAGGCTTTTACTCCATGTCCTTCTGGGGGACTTCAACACTGTGGAATAAATGCACATGTTTTTAATGGCCTTTAGATAAAACCTATCTGAGGGGTATAACATTCCAAAAAACTGAACTGATGTAACACTACCTCTTCATGAAAGAGAAACTGAAGAAAGAGCTCAGCCAACTATATTTCGCTTCTGCAAAAAGTATAAAAAATTTTTATAAGAAATGAGTAAGAAATGAGTATTTCCTTCTGGTGTCATAAAGAAGGGACAATGTATTCTTAAAAATAAATCATATCAAGTCAACCTAGTATCCACTTCAGAACATTTGCGTGGAATGAGTAGCTTTATCTCGAAACCATGTACTAAGAGGATATGAATCTAACTTCCCTGTGTTAGATGCAAAACAGAACTTAAATCATTGTTCAAACTGTATTTCTCACTTTCTATCAGGAGACATAAGCTCAATGTCTTTCTTACAGATCTGCCTTGATTTCATTTTTAATTATATTTCCAACAGTGATTTGAATTATGATAAACAGAGTATGGTTATTAAATCTGTAAATGGTACCATGTTGGATGACACTGCTCCTAGAACAGAATATTCTAATGCTTAAATACTGGATGAAGAATGATTGACTGAGAAGCAGGTCTGCAGAAAACAAGACCTAGGTAATTAAAATGGATCACAAGTTAAACTTGAGTCAACAGTGTCATTCCATTTTAAAATTACTTTTAAATAAAAAGTAAATATCCTACTGAAATGATACAAAGAGGTAATAAGGTTTTGAGGCATGAAATAGTATTTCAATTCTACTCTGCCCAGGCAAAGTACAAGATAAGATATCTTGAGAAAACCTGCACACTATCCTGTCTGGACAACATAAACCAATTGCAACCCACAAGCAAACCAGAATACTGGATTTGTTTAATCCTTAAAAATAATAAAATATTAAGCGAACACGTGGTGGTTGTCTTAAAAACTGTTGAGGGCTTATGAAAATATCAATTTGAGAAGCTATTCTCATATTTGATAGAAAACATTTAATTCAAAGAGAATATAGAAAAAACAGGTTAAGAACTAGCAAAGGAAAATTTATAAAAAGTTTGGCTTGGACAAATTGTTCAAGGTAGCCATGAAATCTCTGCTACCATTGAGAACTTAAACAAAAATTATTGTGTAATTTTTAGTAACTGATTATGCTTTTGCTATGGGGCAGCTTAGTCTGAAATTCAGCAAATCACAGAATCACAGGATGGGTCAGGTTGGAAGAGACCACTGTGAGGTCGTCTGGTCCGACCTCCATGCTCAAGCAGGGCCATCCCAGAGAACATTGCACAGGATTGTGTCCAGATGGTTTTTGAATATCTCCACTGAGGGAGACTCTACGCCCTCTCTGGGAAATCTGTTCCAGTTCACAGTGAACCACACAGTGAAGAAGATCATATTCTTGCCTTCAACCCTGTCCTGTGACTGTTTTCTCCTTCTTCAGTTTCTGCATCCCAAAACTGAGGATCGTAGTGCCCTAATGATATCATCTGAAGGTACAATTCAAAAACCACCTTTAGCCCCAACAAACTCAAATGCATTTTTTAAATTTTCTTGTAAAAATCAATCTTTGTTATCTACCAAGAGGCAACAATTATCCAACATGTTCCTAAAATGAGAACATCTGCAAGAAAGTAGCTGGTCCCACAATATACGTCTTCTCACCCTACACAGTATACTCTAAGAATTATATCCCAAGAAGCTTCATATTGCCCTCTTCAAACCCTTTTGACAAGCACTCCCAGGAAATACAGTCAATAAATCTGCTTTCCAGTTACCATACTAAATATTCATGGATTTCTGATAGATCCCTCTGTTCTCCAAGTTCATATTGAGAGTCACAAAACTCACTCTTGTCCCAAATGAAGGTTCTAAATGTGAATGTGCGCAATCATTTAAAGTGAAAATAAGGTGTACTCTTCGGAATAGACTTGCCATCATCTTCAGCTACTGTTGGGAAATTTTAGGTGGGTTTTTTTTAAATGAATGTTAGACAAACAGTGATTGTTACTACAAAAAACATGATGTGATCATTATTACAAAAAGCAAAAGTGAGTTTTTTGAGAACAAAACTGCCATGTTTCATTCAGTTGATCAATATAAATGGTGGTCTTTTACTGTAGTTAATCTGAGTTTTCCACAATATGTTAATTCTTTCACTACCACTGTCAGGAAAATATTTTTATCTTCATTTCACATATGAGGAAATAGGGTAGAGAGAAAGGCACTTAGCAGAAAACTCAAGATTAATTGAAGGTCTTTGGAATCTAATAGTCCCTGAATTATGCTTGCTTTTGCTGGATGACTTCTGGTATTGCTAACCTACTGCATCAGCAAAATAGGACATCATGTGTATTTCGGAAAAGACCAGGTGCAAACCATAGCAGAGTTAAGAACTACTATTACATGAAGTTATGTTCCAGTTTGTGAATTTATAGAAGTGTAATGCTGTTCATTTGTAGAACGGACCAACTCTTTTGAGAAATATTATAATTAATAACCTAAACCAGAACTGGGACTAGGTCCAAATGTCAGTGAATAAACCCCAGGCAGATGAACTCCTTGGGAATTCACTGCACCCACAATGAAAGACACAAAATCATAGACCAAGAGTTCCTACTGCAAAGTTCTCCTTTCTGTTTTAGCCTTTGTCTCTTGGAAGAAACAGCCTGCAGTCCAATGCTGTCAGTCTCAGGTGTTCTCATGTCTATCTGAAAACCAAACAAAAAATGAAAAGTATAACCCTGAAGGAAAATGAAAGAAAAGTTGAGCATCCCTGGAGTCCACTAGGAGCTGTTCTTTTATTAATGGAAATGTCTTAGAGTCAGGTAGATAGAAAGAGCTATTTCCCAAACAGAAAGTACAGAAAAATCTTAATCTCTCCAGTCTGAAAACAAGGAGAACAGTCAGAGATGGCAGCATGTTTCTGCAAGAGCTGTCAGACTTAAAACCCTCTGGTAGACATTAGGATCATGTAGGACTTCAAACATTGCTCAGTGGACAAGGGCCGCAAAGCTGCAGACATTCCAGTTAGCAGGAGGGATCAAAGGAAACATACAGAGAAGGCTGTTTCCACACTGTTCCCTTTGCTCTCATAACAGCAATGTTTAAATGAGTTTCACTTTTAAAGTTATGAGGTGATAATTTAAAAATAAATAAAAGTGGAGTGCATTAAACTGTGAAAGTAGGTCATCATTATCTTGAGAAATTAATTTATTATTTCAAAATAGCTCAGAGAAGATGAGAGAGGAGACTTTGATATCAAACTGATACTTATGAGCTCTCTTAGATGAGGAGATAATAAATAGATTTGTTTAAATTAATTAAGTACAGTTATGTTTGGAGCATATTGTATGTTACTTCTCTAAAATTATTTAAAAGTTGGTTAGTTAAACAAATACCTTATGAATTGACCTGGTCTAAATGCCTTTGGATTAGAACTTCTAGTCAGAAAATACCTAGTAGTAGAAACTCAAAAACCTCACAGAAGAGAGTTAATTAATTTCCTAATTAAACATGCTAAATTTGTTTTTAAATGTCCAAATATTTTAGCTAATTATTTTAAAAATAAAAATAGTTTTCTGATTCAAAATAGGTTTGATTTTATTTTACATTGCAGAAAGTAATATGAGTCTTATATTAAATGATAAAATGGTCAATATCTAAACTAAAGAGTATAAGATCATTTCCACACATTATTTCAGTGGATTGAATTTTAAGAAGATTAGAAGTGGGGATGGTTTGATTAGCTAACATTTTTGTGATCATGAAAGCATTTCATGTCCTCAAATGCAGAAAACTGAAATCCTCAAAACTGTTCACAGGAAAAGGAAATTAAGCTTGTAGCTTGCATGATATGATGGCAACTAATGTTTCTTTACATTGACACATCTTGAATTTTAGTATCTGAACTTACCAAGCCACTGGGAACATAGGCAACCCTTTCGGATCTGAAGAGTACTTGGCAGAAGATAAATGCTGTTTGGAGAGCTTTCTGTTTGAGCAGAAAAGATTAACATCCAAGAAAAGATATCCGTGATTCTCCACTATGATATGGACAGCTAAGGGTAGTGACCTAACTGCAGCCATCAGTGCTTACGTCCCCTATGAGGCCTTAGATTGTGTTCTTCAAATCACTTTGAGACTGTCTGTGATTACAGAAGGCAAGTACAGCAATTTTAAGGATGGAATCGTAGCATTCTTAATTTAATCCCTGAGGGAATTTTTGCCATGTGCCACTCCTTTGCCGAGCAGGGCAGAGAGAAGGTTTCTCCAAGCCCACCCAACATTGCCCATCTGCTTCACTTGAGAAGTGGTTTCTTTGGAGAAATCTTCTGTCCATACAAGAGTCTGTACATATTTATCCTTTTTTTCCATGAAATTCATATTTAATATTTTACAAGGAAAGAACCCAAAGGTCTTGAAGTTACTGTCTGTCACTCAAAATGATTGAAGTGGAACATCACAGTCTCCAAGTGATTATTAAGGAAAAAGTCTAGCTGGAAATATGTAAGTGGAATATATTTGGAGGAACTATTCTCATATAAGTTGTTTTCAATGATTGCTTTCAAAATGAACTTTTTAGTTTATTTTTTTTATTGTTTTGCACATATATATTTAATATAGAAACTGAAATCCCATTTAAAAATCATTTAAATAAAGTATTTGTACCAGATGAAAAGAAGTTGAATTTTCTTTTTCTTTTTTTTTAAACACAAATAGACAACTCCAGAACTTCAGGCATATGTGTTTTGATTTAATTTGGTTTGTACCCTTTAGAATAAAATAACACTCTATTGTCATGTTCTATTTGCAGACATAACTACACAGAAGGCTGTGATTTTGAACATGTTGTATCAGTGGCATGTGGTTGATCCAGCTGCTCAAAAGACTTGGTTTATGCCCCTATTCTTAGTAGTGAGGTGCTTTAAAAGACTCATAGTCACAAGAGTTAAATGTGGACAATATCTACTAGGTAGTAGCAGGTACTACTGGTGTTTCTCCATGATTAATTTAAATTATAACAGTCAAAGACACCTCTAACATCTCCATTTGGGAAACACCCCCATATCCTCAACTTTTAGGAAAATTATCCTGCTAATCAACCAACATGATGCCTTTCATAAATATGCTCTATTACTCCCACATGTGTTTTCAAAATTATATCAAAGCTATGCCTTTTTTTTTTTAAATATTTCTTCCAAGATTCATTTTTTTGGTGTAAATGGAGACTAGTGGAAAATGAAGCTCTGTATTCCCTTTACTTCTTGCAAAACATATACTGCATATTTTAACCTGACTTGACTTCTTTTCCGTGGCTCAGATACATCATAGAATATTATTCTGGTTTGCTCTTCCTTGTCTAGAAAAATAATGAGAGCATTTCTGCTTAAATAAATATGCTTTGTGACAGGTAGGATTATTATCAGCCTAATGAATGACATAATACATTTCTTCTGTTTCACTCAAGACTCCTTTTGCTTTGTGAATTTTCACTGTGACCTGACAGAAACAATCCTGCATCTTAAATCTCTTCTAACGGTTGATGCTCATCTATAGTCACTGAAAATCTTCTAAACCAAACAACTATCTGATAACAATGTGCATGTACAGTTATTGATAAAAAAGCTCTTTTATTCAAAAAGGCATTCATGACATCCCAAAAATTCCTGGGCAGGACAAAACATAGTTCATTCTTCCATTTGACAGTAGAGTCTTTTCACCTCCTGTTAATAGCCTTCAATGTGATACTGCAGATGTCAGTACATTTTGTTAATTATTTTAAGAATTAAAATGTTGTTTTGCTGTGTAATGCATATAAGATCTTAATGGTTTATGGTTAGGTAGTTTAATTGGCTCAATTGCTGGGCAGGAGGGGAAGCAAGAGCCGCCTGCAGTTTGCCTGACCCTTTTCTATCAGATTGAAATATTATTATGTGCTGTACTATATTAAGCCTCATCTGGAAAAAATGCACAATCTGTTCTTTTTAAGCTTCTTAATAGTTTCTAGTACTGATTCATGGGAAGTGGAACCAACAGATTGTTATACTTAGACTGTAGGTGGGAACGCATATGCTTGAGTTTTGAACAAAATTCCAGCTCTGAAGCAGGGATAAGTCTTTTGCATGATGATGTAATTGGTTGGGTTTTTTTTTTTTAAAAAAACATGCAGAGACATATGGGAGTAGCTTTTGACTGGGCTTAGGGCCAGACGTTCAGGTAGACAACATGCAGGATTCAGGCTGGTATTTTAAAATAACCCAACTGCCAGTTGTTGCCAAGAGGACATATTTACAAAAGCCATCAGCTGCTAATAGCTCTGATTACAGCACCACAGACAGAGTTTCAAGACAGGAACATCCACTAAAAACCTGTGATACCTTTTCCAGCAGAGCCAGTTGCAGTGTAAAGGTGCCAGTTTCCAAATACTGAAATGGAGATGGAGTTTGGTGGAGCAAGAAAAGCTGAATTTAAATTGACCATACTAGAGCTCCAGCTTGAGTTTTTTGCCGAGTCTTTTCTGCTGAACTGGAATGAGGCAAGCAAGAATAAATCAATCCCTCCCTTCTGTTTAACATTTCCTTCAGAATTTTCTTTAAATTTAAAAGTGGAAACAAAATAGCTACATGAATACATTCTCAAGATGTAGGCAACTTTCATCACAGGAGACTCACAGAAGAATGTTGGGTTTTTTCCAGCTTAGAGTTCTGAATTAATTTTCACTTGGAAGTACAACTACACACTGCATAAGACATCACCCTTGTCCATTCATTTGTGTAAATAAGACCCTATGTCCTTCCTGTGTCATGGACCTGGCTGAACAGTGGGAACATCCCCATTGTTGGAAACTTACTCTTGCTGTGGCAATTTTGGTAGTACTACTACAGGTATAGCAAAGAATCCTTGAGGAGGTCGGTTCCATACAGAAAGCATGGAGATCCTCTTCCCCTGTGAACCTTACATCTCATGCTCAAGGAAACAATAGAATGTACCTTGCCTGCTTTCCCACTCTCATTCCTTCAATGCTACATGTATATGTTTATGTACATACATGTTTTATTCAGAAAGAAAGAGAGCCCAGAGGAAATTTTCCCTAATACATGGTGCAAAGAAATTTAACAGAAAAGATTTTCTTTTTCCATCAAGAAGTGTTCATTATCCCCACAGTATAGCTCAAACTAGATATACATACCTCATCAAATCACTTGCACAACAGGAGAATTCACTATGAATAATTAATTGCATAGAGCTTAATCAGCAAGGCAAGAGCACCACTGGTGTATTTGTATGTGTCTTGAAGCAAAGCTGCTTTCTGTTTTTGTCAAATCTCCCTAGAGCTCATGTCATAGAGCTGTAGTTTTCCCAGTTGGAGACCTCAGTGACTCTTAGATTTAGACTGCCAGGATGTATTTTCTTCCAAATGTTAAGAACCTAACATTTTCCTACATAACCCTGGTAATTTAACATGTTTGCTATGATTTTGGATGACACATAACTTTCTGTATGGTTTCATAAAATCTCCCCATCTTGATGCTTGATGAAGCCATGGTGTTTGTGCTAGAAAAGACTTTATTTAATTGGAAAAGAGTTAATGCACTTCATGCTCACTGAAAGACCTGCTATTTTTCAGTACTGTAATTTCACCTACTCTCAGCTTTATAGCAAGCCTCAGGATAACAGTTTGTATACTTATAACTTTCCAACGAATACTGAAGTATTTGGAACATAGAAGATACGCAGTTCTCTAAGTCAGCTAGACCTGGCTGGGAATTTTCCACTGACAGTTTTTTGACAGAGGATGAGATCTTCAGAATTTCAATCTCTTTGGGTGTCATGATTTAACCCCAGCCAGCAATGAAGCACCAACCACTCACTCACTGCCCCATCAGCAGGATAGGGGAGAGAATTGGACAGGTAAAAGTTAAAGAATTGGTGGTTCAAGATAAAGACAGTTTAATAGGTAAAGCAAAAGCTATGCACACAAGCAAAGCAAACGAGGAATTAAATCACTGCTTCCCATGGGCAGGCAGGTGTTCAGCCATCTCCAGGACAGCAGGGCCCCGTCACGTGTAATGGTGATTTGGGAAGACAAACCCTACCACTCAAAACACCCCTCCCTTCCTCCTTCTTCCCCACACTTTATGTACTGAGCATGATGCCATACGGTCTGGAATATCCCTTTGATCTGCTGCGGACACCTGTCCCAGCTGCGCCTCCTCCCAGCCTCCCAGTACCCCAACTTCCTTGCCAGTGTGGCAGCATGAAAAGCAGAAAAGACTTTGGTTTCTGTGCAAACCCTGACCAGCAATAACAAAAACATCTCTGTATTATAAGGTCTGTGTTCAGCACAAATCCAAAACATAGCACTGTACTAACCACTGTGAAGAAAATTAACTCTACCCCAGCCAAAACCAGCAGATTGAGATACACAGTTTTCCTCAAACTTTCATCTTCTATGGCAAAGATTGACAATGTTTCCTTGTCCTTTCTATTTTCTGTTAGAGAAAAAGAAACAGAACATTTCATGTTGGTCCAGAATGACCTAAATGAGAACAAGTTTAGACAAAGAAGTGTATTTCATGTCAGATGGCCTAATTGTATTTTTGAAGGCCTTACGGTCTGCTGGGAGTTAAATATGACTGATTCCCATTTTTCCTTCAGACTAACTTTGGCAGCTATAATACATATTTCATGAGATACTATGGTTTTGACCTCTAGCTGAATTGTTTCAGCATCTCATGGGAATCACTTGATGCTCATGTACCACAGGAAACACAGTTTGGCCTAACGGCATGACACAGGGAGAAGCACTGGACACCTGATTCACTACTCCCAGGAAGCACTGCAACAACTGAGTTTAAAAATCCAATGATATTTTATCCAGGCACAATTTGCATAGTAATGTGCTTCCCATTAGACCTAATCATAGCAAGGAGGAATATGAAGCTCCCTTTAGGTAGGGAGGCCTGCATTCAGGTTGCCATTCTGGTTGGGTGCAGTTTGGAAATTTAGTGGCCTTAAGGTCTCAGTGATTCATTCCTGATGCGAGAGGAAGATAATGTTATTTCCTGTCTTCTGTTCTTTGCCTCTTTTGACTATTTGGATGGTAAGAGCCTAGCTGAGGACTGTTTTTACATTCATATTCAGTGCTGAGTGTAACAAAGACTCAGCTGTAGCACCAGAATGATAGGGATGACTCTCCAGGTGGGCAAGCTGAATGCTTGATGACTTCACTGTCCAAAGTAAAAAAAAGGCAAACAGATGACAATTCAAATCCATGTCTGATCCTCACTGCTTCACATACATTTTCGCTGTCAGTGCTCCTATGTACTAGGAATTCTGCTGGTAAGACAGAGCATTTTTCTTACAGATTCTTCCATTTGCAAGCTAACAAATGTGTGAAGGAACAGCAGTTTCTTGCAACATCATCACTTTAATACTCACAGTTTTATTAATTAATTAACTGATTTTATTTCTGTGGAATATTACTGAGTGTTTAAGACATTATTTTTGAGAAAGATTTCCTGCCTCAGAGGCAACCTTATTTAAATGAGACATGAAACAGATTTCAACAGCCAGATGGAGAAGCACAGGGAACCAGACACACAATCCTGGTCAGAATTACTGTCAGTGGTATCAGTACATCCACTGTTTAAGCACTGTGACTTTTATGTAGGCTTGACAGTGAAGGAAGTTTCTGTGGTGAGACAGAATAAAGGAAAAAAATGTATCTGTATGTTAATATCTATTACCAGTTTATCCCCATAGAGGAAGAAGAGATTGAAAGAAAAGATGTTTTTCCCATCAATAGAAATTTAATTCAAAACAAACAAAAAAACCACTAAAGCACATTCAGTTCATCTGTGTTCTTGTGATCCCTGTAATGCTAATCCTCAGTTTTATCATTCATTCTCCAGTAGAAGATTTTCCTTCAACAAAATAAGTTTTACCTTTCACTTAAACCAAAAAAATGTTGCTTTTCAGATTGCATTATGAATTAGGTGATGTTATCAGCTTTTTTAAAATATATTTAAAATATTACACCTAAAAATAGATTTAATATATTACATCCCAACATATATAATTTACTGAAGTAAATCACAGAGCACCTGGCCACATTTAGTCAGTTTAAGAGAATCAGAACAGACTGCCACTTGTATGTACATTGTGGACCAGAGATGCAGGCTCTTGAATAGAAGTGAGATTTCTAGGAAAATTTGTCAATCTTGTCTTGAAAGATGAATTAATTAAAAAGTTAAAGTGATATTGTTAAGACTGGTACAGTGATCTCTGTGCAAATACATAACATATTCTTTAAAATATCTGATGTTTCCAAAGGAAGAAAAGCTGCTGCAGATTTTAATACATGCATTTGTGTTTCTGTTTGTATTTAGGAAACTATGGTGAAAGTGGAATGGAAGCTTTCAAAGATATGGCGGCCAAGGAAGGGATCTGCATTGCACACTCCTACAAGATCTACAGCAATGCTGGCGAACAGAGCTTTGACAAGCTGCTGCGAAAGCTTCGGAGCCACTTGCCCAAGGCAAGAGTGGTTGCCTGCTTCTGTGAAGGCATGACTGTGAGAGGCCTCTTGATGGCTATGAGGCGCCTGGGACTCGCTGGAGAGTTTTTGCTGCTGGGCAGGTGAGTAATACTGCACAATTATAGCCAGCTGTTTTAGTCAGCAGGGCAAAAAAAAAGAAGACAGTCCAGTCAAGTACACATAAAGCACAGAATCATGGCCTCTTCTACACCTGTGCAAATTTAAAAGACAGGAAGTAATGTCAGCTGTGTCATAGCAGTATAAACTCTACAAAGACATGCATCATTCTAGTGACATTCCAGGCAAACACAAGTCTGTTTGGCCAGTCTTAACAGCATTGTGTAAGGGAAAGCTGGCACACAAATCTTTGATCTACATCACCAGTTTTGTTCACTGCAGTTTAAAATGCATCATGTACATTCACAGCCTGAAGCTATGTCTCACTTGAGTAACTCTGTTAAGAATTGCTGATGTGGCCTCTGGGTGTACCTGAAATAGAATTTCCCAAAACAAAATTTCTTAACTATCACTTTTTCTTCCTGAGTTAATGTGCTGACGTTCCTTACTGTCCTAAGGGCAATATATAGGTAATCCTTTCTTTTAGCTCAATGATATCAGTGTTTCCTTTCCTAACTACCAAAGGAAGAAAAGAAAGGTCACTTAGTGTGTGTTCACCCAGAAGGAAAAGATCCTGAGCTCATAAGCAGAGAAGTAAAAGTTATTGATATAAACCTAAAGGGATCTTTGCCTTTCCCCCTTATTCAACAAGTGTATCTTAAACAAGATGGAAAAAATATGTATTGAACACACAATGAACTATACCAGGAGTCAACTAATGTAACTCACTGCCTTTCCAGTGCATTATTAAAAGAATGACCTGGTGTTGTGTCAAGCATGAACCTTACAAGCAAACAAGCAAAATGTTGCCCTATCCACCAGAAGTCATGATGAAACCTCCAGAAAATGTTTCAAGGACAGTCTTGGCAGCTGGGAGACTGAGTCTGCCCAACTTGAAGGACACCAGCCTCTGTTCCCAATCTGCCCTGTTGCGCACAGCTGCCCTTCCCCTGTGGGCAAAGGGGAAAGCAAATAGGCAACAATAGTGACTCTTGCCTCTGCCCTTACTCTTTGGTATCAGCCTACATTTTGGCATTTTCAGATGTGAATTTCTTAATTCTTTCTCTGATATATGGCAACTGTCTCCATCATTCTTTTCAAATACATTTTATCTGTGATGTCTTCCATGGACTGTCTTGGTCCTTTTCTGGACAGACACCCAAAGGGACTGCAGTCCTCAAGGTGAGATTCACCTAAACATTTTTGGATGTCTACAATTTAGACACTTCCATGTAGCCATCAGGATTCTCTCTAAAGTGAATCGAGCAAAATAGGACCTTCTTAGCGCCCTTGTTTTTTATTTGAATATTTCAAGTATCTCAGAGAAATAATGTTCTAGAAAAGGGCTTGTACAAAGACTGTCTTGATTACTAGCTTTGGTGGAAAAGCCTACTTGTCAGTTGTTTAGAGTAGATAGGAATGCCACCTCCACTATCTCTAGCTGAATCTGGTGCCATAGGATGTTTGTTATCTTCATCTGTTCTAAATACAAGAAAATGTCAACTCTCTGCAGCAGTATCCAAACTTAGAAACACATAAGCACTGTTTTCAAAAAATATGTTGGCCCTTAACTGCTCCAGACTCTAAACTATACGTAATTTTGTATGGGATTTATGTACAACAGTGTTAAATTTAGCCGTCTGACATGCTTTTATGAATAAGGACTTCAGGAATTGCTGATTGTGAATAAGAGTAAAGCAGTTCAAATTAGCTCTTCAAAAAAAACCAGCAAGGTCTAGAGAGAACAGGCTTTGAGGCTTTGCTTGGAGTTTTTGCTTGTCTTGTTTGTTTTGTTTTGTTTCTTTGTGAAAACTATCTGTAGCTACAGTGGGAATTGTCATGAGTAATTATAAGAAAGATGTTATTCAATGTATGACTTCCATTCAGTAAATTAAAAGTGTTAGCTTCTCTTAGAAGCCTAAACTGTAAAGTCTTTCAAATTGAAACAAAAATACTTAATTCTACCACACCATTTTAGGTGTATCCATGCATGTGGCAGTACTACACAATGTAATTGTGAAAAATGTAGCATGAACTGTAAGTGTTTGCAAAGAAAAAGAAATTTGTAGGGATTTTTTTTTCTATCCTTTTTTATTTATTATCAGAGATTCCAAGCTAATGGCTGAGAAGTGTCCACTCAGACATTGGTTAATATGTCCCCAGCCAGTAACTGCTGCATCAGACAAGAATAGCTGGAGAGATACAGTCTCTCTATATATGGCTCTGCACTTCAGAGATCCCCAGATTCTTGGAGCATCCCGTGTTTTTAAATAGATTTGTTTCCAATTTGTTATCAAAATCAGCTGTAAGCTAGGGTAAAATAAAAACCCAAACAAACAAACAAATTAACTTGTCCTACTGAGGACTTTTGTTTGGTTTTGAGCTGCCCTTAGTCAGTAGAGCAGTGTTTCATGTTTCTGCCATGCAGCAAGAATCATGTGTAGGGTGTGGGAAGTTGTGGAGTGACAATATTCCACAAAAAATTTCATTCTTACTAAAATGTTCTCCTTCCACTATGGGCTAATCTCTAGGCTTTGAAGCAGAGATAAAAGAAAAAAAGCAAGAGAAAAAACAGGGAACTTGCAAGAAGGCTTCTTGACGTAGATTGGGTGTAAGACAATAATATTAATTGTCCAGTGATCACCTGAGTTCCTGTAGGGATTTAAAGATCTCTTTTTCAGGACCTTGATGTGCTGTGTGCTCTCTTGGTTTTGACTGTTTGACTCTGTTGTCTGGGAGTATTTAACTGTTGGTCCAGAGCTGGGGCTGTTGGTTGGTTCTGTAGAGAACAGTGTAAGGCACCGATCTGGGATGGATGTGACACCAGTACAAACCCAGATCTCATAGAAGGAGATTATACTAGGGACCTTTTTGCACATCATTTATGGGGGAAAAGACAGAAGGCAAGATTTTGAGAAGAACAGATGGTTCAGTGCTCTAAGGGGAAAGAGCTACATCTGAAATTAAAGAAGGCTCATGAAATTAATTTTTCTTGCAAAGCTATGCAGGAAAATGGACTAGGATAAGATTTATACTTTCATTCATCGTCTGATCCTGGAGTTGCTCTGGGCTACCCATTCAGCTGAGAAGGTTATAAAAGTCCATTCCAAGTGTAGTGAGAGTGCCTGTCACTGGAATGCAATGGGCTTACAAGAAAAACTCCATCTACAAATGAATACTTTTTTGTTCCCTGACAAATGCCACCCTCTTGTTTTGTTAAGTGGAGAATTATTTTGCTTCTTTTCCAAATGCACAGAAAGAACTAAAGTCACAAATCCACACAGTAGCTTTATGGGAAACCACAAGAAAGCAACATTTCCACTTCCTCTCAGCTTTCTTTTTTGTTCCACTTTTAATTTGGATTCACCCCATATACTTTCAATCTGAAGCCTTGCAAAAATTTTGGGAGTTTTAGAAGCTATGAATTTCTCACAGCATCTGTTTTATGCTCAGCTAAACAGAAAATGAATTGGTCAAGGAGAGTGCATATCGTATTAATTTCCTTATACAGCCCTAAGGGTAGGACAAAGATATCTTTCAATAAACACTCCACTCTTGACCTACTATGCAGTTTCTGAAATTGCATTGCCCGCCTATAACAGATATTAAAGGTGGCATGCCATTAGTGGTTGTAGCATTCCAGAGCTTCTTGAGTCATGGAAAACATTTTAAATGCTTGGCAAATATTTACCTCATGTATCCTGAAGAATTGAACTTAACCTCAAATATAAAGGTGAGTGTGCTGACTTTCAAGTGTGAAAAAAAGTTATTTTAACTTGACTGTTATTCAGCTTAATTGACATATGGACACCAGGCTTCACCTATTTGTCCTCACTACTTCTGTCATCCACAGGTCATATGCCAGGAGATACCCTTGGAGAATAAAAAAACCATTCACATAGCAGAATAACTTTGAAACAGATTTCAGAAGGAACTATGGAGAATTAATTGTGTAGATAAAACTAGTTTGGTTGTATATGATTTTCAGCTGTTCCTCATTTTATGTAATATTCAGACCCAATAGCTGAAATTTTCTTTTGTGTTGTACACTCACCTTTATCCTGCTCCTCTTGACTCCTAATTTCCGACCTTTGGACAAAATGTCTGTGGTAATTCTCTAAATGATAATTTTATTTGATGTCTTTCATCTGCAAGGATTCCAAAACACCTCTCAAAATGACTAAGTATTTTAATGCTAGGTCATATTATTTTTCTTAATAAAGTAGAAATTATTAGCTGCAACAGAAATTGTGAATATTGACTATTACTGTCCTAAATAAAATGGGTTAGGAGAACACTACCACAACACTGAATAATTATATTCTTTTTTTGCTTGCTGGCATTATTTTAATTTTATATCAACTAACACTTTAGGGATGGGACTTGGTATGGTGTTGGCAGCAGTTGGGGATTGTTACCAAGCAGCAGTTGGGACATAAATGCTCTGTTTTGGCGTAGGAGAATGTTAAGATTCATGAATGCAGTCATTATATGCCTTTTAACTCTAGACGAGAGAACTTCCCCTGGTTATTTGTTTATTATTACAAATAGTTATTGTACAAAGCTAAAGAGCAAAATACAGAAATTTTGCAAAGAATTTGTGATTACAAGTGCAAGACAACTAGACCTTTCCTACCTAAAGGAGAAGAGAAGGGAAAGGACATTGGAATGGTCAGGCATGGGAACAAGCTGCCCAGGGAAGCGGTGAAATTACCATCCCTGGATGTGTTCAAAATGTGTGTGCATGTGGCACCTTGGGATATGGTTCAGTGGTGAATAGCTGGACTTGATAATCCTTAAGGTCTTTTTCAACCTTAATGATTCTATGATTCTAAAGGGAAAGTAGAGGTATATAGAGATAGAAATGGCTTGCTCTATAACTCCAGCTTCCAAATGGCATGCCACAGGCAGTACTCATCTTCAAGAAATTACATGCACTTCATATGTTCATGTATGCATATGGTGAGTCAGACTTACTAATGTATTCGTTGCCATATCTGATTTAAAAAAGAGTCAATTAAGATTTTCCAAACTTTCTGTTGTATTAAATAACAAAATTATACACAATGGATAAAAAAATTTATCAGAGATAGAAATACACCCTTAGGCTCTATTCTGATTTTCAGCTGTCCAGCTGAAGAAATATGGCCAAAATTTATCAGTCTGATTTAATCTCTACATGGCTCCTAGATACTTAACTCAGCAAGGATTTACAGAAATAATATAAAACTGTGACTTGGCTACAATATCTATAGCAAATAGGAATGGGAAATCTAGAGCTGCAGGTCAACCCACAGTTTCCATCTTCTTTAAAGTACAGTCGGGACTTGATGACTACGTGCTGTAATGTCCTTGCAAAGATAAAGAACCACATCCTGCATTTTCAGGATTCACTCTGTTCTGTGATGTGTGAAAGTCTGTGCCTCAGTGTGCCTCGGGCTGTGCCTCTAAAGTGTGCCGTGGCTGCAGAGCATGTCCAGATGAAGGTGGGTAAGGGCAGGACACCACTTCTAGCAGTGTGATGATCACAAGCAATTCAAGTGAGGCTCTGCAAGAGGGCAGAAGGACCACTGAAGCAGTGTCCATTCTTCTTGGAACAGCACAGATATTCTCCATCACAAATCACCTTTCTTAATAAGATATCTGCTTAGCTCTTGAGGACAAGGATTGGAGGAAATTGTTATTGATTCTAAGAGATGTTGCAGCAATGAACTAAGTAGAATGTAAGTAGTAGAGACGAGGATAAGGAGGGAGGATAAAATGTGGAGAAATATTAGTTCCAGGAAGTCTCCAAAGTAATCCAGCTGATAGGAAACTCAGTAATATATATGAACAAAAGCTGGTTAGCAACTAAAAAGGGCAACTATAGCTGAAGAAAAATTAAAGCAAGATAGATGACCTGAGGGAAATGAGCTCTTTTCAATAGTTTATAAAGAAATCTTTTGTGAGATTTTAAAAAGTGTCTGTTGGATGAAGAAAGATCTATCTCACTGCAGAGGATATAGTGATTTCCTTCCTGAAAGTATGCTGTGTGGTGTGGGTTAACATACCTTTTTCTATCTTTGTACAAGTCCAACTGGTGAAGAAGTTCTTGCAAAATAAATTAGGATATGAAATTTTGCAGACCTGAAATGTGCTCTATATTTGTTTTTGGTTATTTCTGCTGCTTTGGGGAGTTATTAATCAGACAAAATTCTTCTCTCTAGAATAGTTCTTACTGCCTAACCTTTGACAAAACTGTGGAAGATAAATGCAACATAAATGTACAGATCTCTCCTCCAGGGACAAAATAAGCAGGTGAAAAGGTACTTTTAGAGTACAATTGTGCAACCCCAGCCTGTACGAACAGTCTGATCCTTTTTCTTCAATATACAATAGCCAGGAGTCTGGTGTTTCCTCTAAGACAACTGCCTGCTGCCCACTCATTTATTTATCTCTGTTCTCTTGTTCAGGCATCTAAGTGTAGACCAAGGAAGCAGCTATCATTGTATACAAAGCAATTAAATGCACTGTAAATAGCAGCATTAAGTCAGACACTTCATCACTACCCAAAAAACCAGGAACTTAACAGCAAAACAAAGGTTTGCTTTCCTAGAGCTGTAAAAAGATTAGAGAAATGAAAAACTGTGTTCCCTCCCATATCCAAACAGAGTCTTTAGAAATAAAGCAGACTAGAGGGTAAAGAATCACTTGGTTTTCAACAGGAGCTTTGAGATGTCTATTTGAGGTAGCCTCATGGCTCAGAGACCCTCAGGGTGAACACGAGCAGCGGCGCCCTGCTGCAGGTAGAAGCAGTGAAGTGGTTGGTCAAGGCTGTGCAATGAGTGAAAAAAGCATAGTTTCCCTTCTGTGGGTTTTAGGAAGACAAGTGAGGCAAACATATCAAACATACACTGAAAGCAAATCAATCTGCCTGGCTTCTTAAACTTTCTTGTACACCTTTAAAATCCACTTGGTTTTTTTTGTTTGTTGTTTTTTTTCTTGGCATCTATCTGATCTGTTTTTAATAAATATTGCATCTTGCAGTCCAATTTCAGATCACGTAGTGGGGGATGGGAGCAACCTCTACACCTATTTGGAAGAATGTCTTCATTTTGCTCTTTCAGGAATGATATGTATTTCTTGGGGTGGGGAGTGGTGGTGATGGGGGTGGTGTGGGGCTAGATGTCAACCATGACATCAAGCAAACAATGAAGAATTTCCAAGTGTGCATATTGGAAAGTAAGCACATCTGAAAACACAGCATTAGAAAATACTTCATCAGGTCAGATCAGAGGCCCACCACACCAATATGTTTTTTCTGGAAGTAGTCAGCAACAAATGAATGGCAAAAAGTCACACCAGGCCAGGACAGAGCAAAGTTCTCCTGGACAATTCTTGATGTCTTTGTAAGGGAAGCCCTTGTAGTCATCTTTGTGGCCCTCCTCAGGACTCCCTCTAACAGGTCCACATCCTTCTTATGTTGGGACCTCTGAGTTGGAAGCAGCACTCCAGTGTCTTATGAGAACAGAGTAGAGGGGGAGAATCACTTCCCTCAACATGTTTCTTCATGCATGCTTCTTTTAATGCAGCCCTTGAGAGGTTTGACTTTCTGGGCTGGGAGTTCACATTGCTGTGTCATGTTAAGCTTCTCATCCACTAACACTCCCAAGTATTTCTCCTCAGGACTGCTCTCAATCCATTCTTTGCCCAGCCTGTACTTGTGCTTGGAATTGCCCCTTGTACTTGGCCTTGCTTATCTTCATGATGTTTACACAAGTCCACGTCTCAAATCAGTCAAGTTCCCTCTGGATGGCATCCCTTCCCTCTAACCTTGTCGTGACAGGACAAATCATGTGTATTCAATTAAATTATTTACTTCTTGAAGGATCTGCTCTTTCTCACCTACGACTGGCCTTAACAGCCAACGTAAGGTAGATTTGTTAGTCAATATGTTTGAATAGAGTTGTGCCTCAGCACTGTAGAAAAAGACAGTGGCTCAGGATGTCATTCAAGTCTTTTACTTCTGCACTGGTTCACCTCTACCAATTCATACTTGATCCATCTTTGGATAGATCTGCTTAAAATCTTTCAAAGATGAAAATTACAGCCTTTCAGGCAACTGCTTCCTATGCTTAACTACTCCTTAAACTCTTCCTAATGTCAAACCTACAATTCTTTTAAACCCATTACTTCCTGTCCTATCCATGGGAACAAAGGAAGCAGTTTCTAAGACTACAATTTCTATATTTGAAGACTTACGCTTACCCTTGTTCTGCTTTGACAACTTTCAGTATGAACAGAAAACATGTTTTACACTTTGGAATAACATGAGATCTCTATTATCCCAGTGGAAACGAGACACAAGGCAAAGTACAGAAAAAGAGATGTCAAACAATCCTGAAGAATTATATAAGGTTTATTTTCATTGCAAAATGACAAATTCATGAGATGACCTACACGGTTGAAAAATAGTGCAACAATCTCAAAACAACTCCATATTGCCAACAGACCTGTACTTGCAGTTCTTCATGAAAGTAAGTCAGAGGTATTGCTGGAAAATTGTGTGCATTTGTGGGTGCCTCTCTGTTCTCACACAAGAGATGTATGCTTCTGATTTTATATTTGACTTAGAAGCTCTACTTTCTCCCACAGCTTATTAAAATTCAGAATGGGAGAAGTCTATGGGTGGCTGACTTAAGACTGTTCTCTTCAAAATATGTCTTCTGAAAATGATAGGCAGCGATCACAGAGAATTTTCTTATGTGAGCCTATTTTGAGAATGAAAGACACTCTTCCAATTCTAAGGAAAGGAACCAAAAATACCCTTGGAACAATGAAAACAATGAAAACATTACCTACTCAAGCTTGAGAAAAGATTAGATGCTTTCTTCTCTAAATCATAAATTCAAGAGGTAAAAATAATTTAAAACCTTAAATCCCAGCATGGTTACTCCATAATTTGCTGCAGGCTATGTGGTAAAATGTAACTTTTTAAAACATTAAAGCTAAGACAAAAAATGTGATCCAGTATAGATTCCTAGAAAAATTTAAAGGTATTTGGAACAGGATGAAAATTAGCATTATGCTTGAGATTTTCTGATCATTAGAGAAGCTACAGAATTTTGATTAATGAAGTTAAGTGAGCCTGAAATTGTTTTTATTTAAAAAAAAAAAAAAATCCTGTTTCTGCTCCTTTAAAATTAACACTGTGACTAATAGAGGTTTACCTTAAGGTACTGATTTACACTTAAGATCTGTTTCCTTTCTGTTATCTTTCTCTGTAACAAGTGGGTATGATATTTTCCATGACTTCTTTTTAACCCTTTCTTTTTCTGATTTATTTGCATCATCCCAGAGTCTACACCCAGGACTAGTGACTCACTGCAAATACACAATCTACACATACATATGTGCATTCAGAGAAGGGGGAATTGTGAAAGGGGCAGACCCAAGGGTTTGTAGCTCTGAGTTACTGTGTCCTGATATAGAGCAGCTGTTCCATATCATGGGGTCCAGCAAGAGTCTCTTAGCAAATCTGCCATCAATTCTATTCATGTCTTAGTTTCTTAGTTACAGAGATCCTTTGTGTAGGTGAACAGCAGAAAAGTGTGTGGCAGATAAAGGAGAAGAAATACTCAACCACTTGGACAGTAATCATTCAGTTGTCCCAACTTCACAACTGCTTTCACACGTTCCATTTTCAGATTAGAGAACAGGGGGACTCAGAAAGGCAGACAGATTCTTTCTGCAACTTCACATTTGAGATGATTTAGTTGCACTTAAAACACCTGGAAGATCTGAACATAAAAACATTACCCCCACAGCAGAGATTTATACAGACGAACCCATCTCACTAACACTGGTGAGTGATTATGAAAGAATATGACTCGGAGAAATGAAAACATCTGATTTGTAAACTTGTGGTGTAATTCATTCTTCTATCACTCTATTAAAGTGACAAAGTAGCACACACAGCAGTACATTTCTCCCTCACTATGGCTGAATTGACAGTTTCTAGTGAAGCCATTCTCTCTCCAGAGGTTATGGCTGAAGGTAACTGATAAGGTGAATGAAATACCAAAACTCACTAAACCTCATTCAGGTGGAATTTAGTCCACTCCTGCCTTGAGAAGACATTATTAAGTCTTGGCAAGAATATACTACTTTCAAGAAGACCGGACAAAAAAAAAAGCCATGTACTATTTCAAGGGATAAGGCCCAAGCTGAATTTGGTTCATCATTTTCATATTAGAAACTTGTAATAACAGAATTGATTAAAGGAACAGTATTTTAATTAGGAAGTTAAAGTTAATAAAATAAAAACTATATTTGCTAAGGGGTCATACTGTTCAACCTTTATTCATGTTGATTAGTGACAATGTAGGAGGTGAAGACTGACTGAATTATAATGAATAAATTCTCTCTATCCTGGGAAAAGATATAGTTTTAAAACATGGTGATTTAGTACATTTAACTGGTATGTTGTTAAGCATTCTGTGTCTTGAAGTGCTGATATGCAAAAATCAGTGTTAATCTTGGATATTGACAGTTTTGAAATATGATTGGCGGATGTGATTTTTAATATAATTCTACAAATGCATACCAAAAGAAACATTATTCCTTGTACCCTAGGAGTTAAAACAAAATAAGTTAATTACATTTTATTTTGAATCATTTTTGAAACTCTTCATGTGTTCAAAGGTTTCAGGCCTTGGCTAAATCAGTTCACTTTTCATAGCCAAAAGTATATCACTTGGATGCTATCTGAGTAAAAAAATATTGCTTGTTAACCACTCAAGATCTGATTTTATCTGAGCATTTCAGACATGAGGAAAACTATACTATAATGTGATGTCAACTTAGCCATATGTTGAGGAGGATGACTGTCACAAAAGAGAGGTGTTGATGTTAGTTTTACACTTAATAGTGATTTTATGGGGCTTTAAGCAAAAATAATATACAAAAATGTGTTATTTAGTTGCTTAATCTGACACCAGATATTTAAACAAATAGCTAGAAACTCTTGCATAGAAGCAAATGTCCAGAAACTGAAACTACAGCTGCAGATTGTTTGCCTGGTTTTGTTGATAGCTCATTACTTGAAATCACCTTCAGAGAAAGACATTAATATATGCACAACTGGTTTTGGTCTTTAAAAAGAAAAATCAAAGACAGAACTGTTTCTGAAGCTGTCATCTCTTAGCTGTATTTCTGAGAACATTTATGTGCATTTTTTAAATTTTATTTTAAGATATATAACTGATATTATCTAGCAATAAGAAAATAGACAACTTAATTACTTGTGCAGCAATTTCTCTGTCAGAAATCTAATTACTTCTTGCTGCTCCATAAGTCCTTGTCATGGGGAATCTCCCAGTACAAAGATTGGATAAAGGTAATTAATATTTTCTAATCATGTCACCTCTTATTTTGCACTACATTGAATTTAATATGCCAGTTTCACCTACCGTCAGCCAGAAGCTCCATGGCAGTTTGTTATTTCATTCTACTTGTGCTCTTGTAACCAGAAAAGTAAATGATTCATACTCCAACAGAGCATTAACTCCTCTCTCCCAGCTGAAAACAATAGTGCCAAAGGAACATCGTGAGATCTACAACAAATAAAGAGTACAGGTACCACAGAGTACATTTTGTTCAACTGCAATAATTCGGTTGGGAGGTGCAGAAATTCCTACCCACAGGAATGCAGTTAAGGTGTTTCCAACCGACTGGTTGAAAATGAATATCTTCCTTCTGAAGTGTTCAAGGTCAGAACACAGATCTCAGGCAAGGAAACAGTTTTTGGTTTTTATCTGAGGCTTTCTTATAACAGGTGGTGACTGCTACATCTCTCTAAGAGTGATGCCCATCTTGACCTCAGGTTATATCCCCTTTGATTCTCTGAGTGTGGTCTGAACCTTGAACCATACATTTAAAAAAAAGGGAAAAGGAGATAGTTACTCTACAAAATAAGCAACAATGATTTTACATCATAATTTCATTCCTAATTTAAATAGGCTATTATCTGACCATTTTATAGCACTGATGGAGAAGCACAAGATTCAGCTTAAATAAGGCCACTATTAAATTGACCTGAGTTCACTCAAACAGTCAGTAGCAAGGTGTAGGCATTATACACAGAGTGATTCAATAAAGATAAGGAAAACTGTCCTCTGCTGGGGATTTGGGGTGAATACATCCAAACATCCATTGTGTGCTGAGAATCAAGGCAGACAAAATCTTCACTAATGTTTCCCTCTCAAATGGGAATATTGGCTTTTTGGGGAAACAGAGATGTCATTATTCTTCAGGTGGGTGGAGAGATGTGAAGTCAGGAACAGGTTTAACAGACACCTGTTCTTTAAAAGAGGGGCAGGCCTATGGTGGGAATCTACTCAAGGGTAGGAACTTATTCATTTTCAGGAAAGAAAATTCTTCACCTTGAATCTTTTTCTTCCAGAAATATAGTAAATTCACATTTCTACATACCACTGCACCTTCTCTCTGTGCTCAGAGGCAGGTTCTCACATCTTCTGCTGCCCTTTACCTTAAAAAGGAGCTATCAGTTAGATGTGTCAAGTGACAGCTGAGCCTATCAAACACCGGCTGAATGTTTCCCCCTGACTCTGAGGAATTAAATGTCTGAAAATCCTTCCCAGGTTTGGGAATTCCCAGCCAGGACTTTCCTGGAGGGTACAAACTTCAAAAGCTTAAAACACTTATTCTTGAGAAATTTCAAGGAAGAAATTTGTTTCCTGGCCTTGATTTCAACTCCACTGATTCTGTCTGAGGATGTTGCATCCTGATATTTCTAGTGATTTAGTGTCTGGGAGCTATCGGAGACAGACCAGGGTCAATTCAAATACACAGATAGACTACCAAATGGTTTCTAAGATTGTCCTCTGTTCTATGTATGTAGCATCTTTAATGGTGATGCTCTCCCATAGGGCTCTTAAGACAGAATCCAGTGATACTAAAATTTTATATGCTTATAACACCTGAGAATTTACTATCAGAAGAAGATAAGTGACTTCTAAGATTATTTCTAAGCTCCTGTAGGTATTTGCAAGGGTATTTTTTGAGTAGCTGTTTTTTGAAAATGGATATTATAAAAAATTACTAAGGTTGCACATGTTTGTTTTGTTTTGCTAATCTGAACCAATGGTCAAGAACCAGAAACTTCATCTGATTCAAAAGAAATCAATTATTATTTAAAGAAATTTGCTGATAAATATTCATAAATGACATTGCTGCATAAACTTTATTGAAACTTTATTACAAACAATTTTTCTTTAAAATATTCACTTGAGAAAACATGCAAGTTTTATCTTTATAGAAGAGGGATTGAAAAGTCCTCAGCTCTAATAATACCTATTCTTTCAAAGTACTGAAAAGAAAAGCCTGAAGAATTAAAAAAAATCTTTCTAGAGTTCTACAAATTATATTGTTTTCGATCCCAAGTTACAAAATTTTGCGGTCAGAAAATTTTGCCTTTATATTAATTTTTTAATTAATTTTTTTTTTGTGGGCATTCCCCTCACTGTGATTCAATTCATTATGGTTGTATCACACTGGGAATGTAGTTCTCACAACTATTTTAACTATGGAAATTTAAGTGACTTTCAAATCAGACACAGTAGCTGTAAAGAATACCAATAAACACCTATTTTTTTGATTGTTTTGGAGGGTGTTTTTTTATTATTTTTCATCCTGGGAAAAAAATTAATTTAAAATTAAATGCTAAACTTATTCTGTATCAAGTCATGAGGAACAGTTAAAAAGTAATGTTTATGAACTATGCTTCTGCCTATAAGTATTTCAGGAAGTGATGATTTCTGAGAAGCACTTTTTGCCCTGGCAGCCTATTACAGCTGGGACGGTCTCCCTCAAGATTGACAAATGTCTCATCCTCCTTTAAATCTCAGTTTAGATTTTGTCCTCTACACTCCTTCTAAAAACATGGCAATAGTCAATATCATATTATCTCATGATACTGTTGATTTTTATTCTCCTATCATTATGTATTTTTGTGTTGTTTTTACTCTTTTGTCTGATTTTATCTCTAAGTATTTTATGCAGCCTATTACTGCAGAGGTCTTAACACCCCAGACTCCTGGATTGTGTCTATGAATCTTAAATTCTAAAGTAATATTAATGATAGATTCTACTCACTACTCCTAATTAGGTAGCTTTCCAGCTATTGCTTTCAGTCCTTAAAATATTTCAGTCCATTTACTCCCTGTCTGAGCCTTTTAGAGGTGAGTCCTCTCTCACATACTTAAAAAGACAGGAAGAGTTTGAGCATTCAGGAGAAAACAGGTAAATCAGTCATTTAAATCACAGATTGTTCTCAGCCAGTCCTCACATAAATAACTCCTAAGCTCAGAGACATTGTGCAAATCACAGGGTACAATTTGTCTTTTATTTCAGAATTAGAATCTTAATTGGCTATCTTGTTATTAGACCTTAGAAAAAAATGTTGCAATGGTCTGTGATATTTAATTAAGATACAGTAAATTGATTTCTAAATTGAATTTTGCATTCCAGTGGATATGATTATTGGAAAAATCAGTTGAATGGAAACAGCTATCTTAATAAATGTTTTTCTTCTGCATTTGAAGCTAGTTCTGTTTTTGAATAAATGCTGATTAAGGAAAATACTCTAGAGCCTTGAGTTATCTTTACCTTGAACTAAATGATTTGCAAACATATAAACCTGATTTTACAGTATTGCAGACTGCCTCCGTCTTTACCTAAAAATGTGTTTTAGAAATGAAAAATTCTTGTTTATGAGATAGTCCCAGATTTTACACCATCCATTCAGCTTGCCTTTGCTGGATGATTTTCTATTCAAGCATCAGGTTAGGAAGACTAACTAATTACTGTGCCTTAAAGTCCCATGCCAGATTAATACTGAGTGTGTAAGAGGAATTTGTCATTCATTAATTCCCAGTTCAAGTTCAGTATTCAAAAAAATGTGTTGAGAGTAGATAACTCTGTCAGTCCTGAACATTACTTTAGTTACTACTTTGAACAAACTAATTTAATTGACACTGTTCATTACTGGGCTTTTGTTAACAGCTGGTCTGAGATTTTTTATTGTTGTGCCTCCATCTAGCTTTATGTTCAGCAATACTAATCCAGAGATTATTAAATATCCATTGTACAGAGATGTGCATAATGAAATCATTCCCTATCTGTACAGAGAGAAAATTTAACCTGAAACATTGTTTTCAAAAATTGCTACTCGGCAAAAACGGAAACATCAGGGTGTTATCAACATTATTCTCGTACAAAATCTGAACCACAACACTGTACCAGCTACTGAGAAGGAAATTAACTGTATCCCAGATAGAATTAGGAAACCTTTATAAGCCATAAGATTCATGATCTACTTCAAGAAGTCCACAGAAGGTCATTACATTCAATAAGCTCATATTTGGTAAGCATGCTTCTATGAACCAAACTCTCGGTTGCACCAGGGAAGTTTTAGATCAGATATTAGGGAAAATTTCTTCATGCAAAAGATTGTCAAGCATTGGAACAGCCTGCCCAGGGAAGTGATGAAAGGATTTAAAAGATATGTAGATGTGGTGGTAGAGTGGACATGTTTTAGTGGTGGAGTGGGAAGTGCTGTGTTAATGGTTGGATTCGATGATTTTAAGGGTCTTTTCCAACCCAGATGTTTCTATGATTCAATGATTCTGATTGGAAAATAGGGACATTTTCAAATCTTAATAAGACAAGAAATTCTACATCTAAAAGGATCCTGGACTGTGGATCCTAAGAGACAAGATTTATTGGAATAATCAGATCTTTTGTTCTATTATAAAAGTGATTTTCTTTTTCTATTTTGTAATCCTGGTAACAGCGTTATTCTTGGACAGTAGAGACATATATGTGTTCTATACTTTTGCTCACTTTTGACATTTTTCCCTTTGATTTTGTGTTATCTACATCACCTCGCTTATGACTTCACCATCCTGTAGGAATAATAAGTAAAGTAATTAGGAATTATCATGGAAATCTATGTGAGATGTTAAATTAGCACTTTACAAATGAATATCTCATGATGACACTAATTTTAAAACAAGCTCTTTAAAATTGTGCATTTTGTTATGGCAGCTGAACTGCTGGCATGCCAAGGAGCTCACAACACAGAGAAGCTTCAAGTAGGCTGAAAAGCCCAATGAAGGAGAGTCACTAGGTTAAAAATACCCAAGTGCTTTTTGCAGGCATGATGTATCATTGTAAGGGAGAATAAGTGTGTTTGTTCTGAACCAAAACTCCTGGCTTTGGTTGGTGTGCAGGGTCATTGAAATGTTAACAGGCAGGGAAAAGTTGCTCTATTTTATGTACACCAGAAGGGTTTCTTATGCCGTGGTCTTACAGTCCTTGAACCATCAAGCATTTTTCAGATGTCCCAAGTGTTACCTTTTCATGTGGGAGAGTATGTCTGATGTGTTGGGTCCTGGAACATCTGAGAGACAGGGGTTTAGGGCTTCAGGGGGCAGAGTCATTTCATCTTCTGTGTTGGACACATGAGTTCAATCACTCTGAAATTATTACTTCCCCATGATAAAAAGGCAATTTCTGTTCAGTCCTATTCATAGGGCTCTTGTGGGGAAAAAAAGATGATGAGCCCTAAACAGATCTTTTATGATCAGTATGAGCCAATAAGTTTGAAAGATACAGTACATAGTATTCATGATGTTTATTTAACATTTGGGTTGGAAATCTGTGGTTCCTGCTATAAATCATCCCCTCTGTTCTCTATAGAGGGAAATCCAATCAATTTAATCAGCTAATGTTAGACTCTGAGACTGGATGTTTTGAACAACCTAAAAATAAGGTTTCTCATACTTTTAATGAGGGAAAAATGTATTTTCACTCATTAACTCAAATGCATTGATGGACTTTCCTTAATAGCTGAAAATTATATTTCCTAACAGCCAATTGCACTGTTGTAAATGAACTAGTAGACTGTATGTGCCAAATGGGTAAATTCTCCAGTCCCAATTTGCATGAAGATGGTCTCTTGGGAAGAGTGTATTGCCACAAGTTCAGTGCCATTCTAGTCCTCTGTATTTAAACACCTTCAAGTGCAGAAACAGGAGCCCACATCCATTTGCATAACCAAAGTCACTTGTTCCTGCTCATGCAGAAAGTCTGTGGTACCTCTTAAAATCAAGACTTGACTTTGCATATCCAAAAAAGAAATCTCTTCATTTTAATTCACATTAAATATCTTTTCAGTGTCCAAATTCTGTAAGTAAGGCAGCTGTTCTTTATGCCTATGGATTACTCAGAAGACACTGAGATGTTTAAAATCAATAATAAATAACACTTAAGGTTGGTTACGTATGTGACATTTTCTCTTTCTGCAAGAGAACCCAAGGGCATTTTCTTTTTCTTCCCCCTTGAAAATGTCCAATCAAACCAGTCTGGCCTTCTTTGATTTGAAAGAAATGTCAGGTTTGGGATTTTGTCCTTCATTCTACAATTACCTATGACAATGGATTTATAGTCACTTGCAAACCATTGCCCTTAATATCTAGTAAGAAAACAGTATTTCTATTACTTATATAGATGAATTGCAAACTTTAAAATGTGAATTCAGCTAGTGCAAATAAAACTAACAGATGCATAAATGTCATTAAATAGCAGTTCAATTTTCATTTTTGTTCTCAAAGCCCTTAGAGAAAAATCGGAAAGATCAGATGCTACATGTCAGCATACAGGAAAATTAAGGAAAATTAAGTTACTACTATTTATTATGTGAATATTTAAGTATAATGGCTTTTGATGTTTAAGGATAAATGCAATATGGTGAAAAATGAAATTTATGAATAAGAACTATTAAAAAATATTATCTAAAAATGAAGGAAGACTTCTTATAATACTATATTGAAATACAGAAGAAGTAACTTTTATACTGAGAAGAATGTAAGCCATAAATTGAATGGAAAGGAAAAATGAAACAGAGATGCTGAGGAGCAAGAAAACTGCTATGATAATGAATCAGATCATCAGCTATTTATATACTTTGAAAAAAATTTCCTTAGGAGGAATTGAAATCTTCCTTAATTCCTCTGGACCATTCCCACCATCCCAGTTCTATCAAAGAGATACACCAAAGATTGACAAATAGGGGAGTTTTTTTGTCCATCTGTATGTCAACCCCCTACTAGTGGTTTGAAATGCTTTGTGCTAGTTAAAAATAAATCTGAAGATCTCATTCCTTTTGCAATCTCAATATGTGTCCATTCATCTTACTGGTACCAGATTTTAAAAAACACCATCAAAGGCTACCTAAAAATATATATATCTATACTATCACTTCATCAGTCATTTTTCTTCTGTAACTTCTAGAAAATAAATAATTATGAGTGCTCCTGGAAATCTTAACTTCTGGTGATCAGTAAGCCCTATGCCAAGACAAACATTTTAACTCAAAGAGAAAAGGAGATGTGTCTTGAAATACATTTCCCACTTGTGCATGCATGAGGGTGTGAATTAGGTACTGCTGAAACTAACAATTCCCAGAGACCTCTCATCACATGAATTTTGTAGAAATGTGAGTTTAAAACCATCCTCAGGACTTGAAACAGGTCTGGGCAAAGCTATTACTTTTAAGATATAACATTTGTATTCATGGCAAGCCAATAACACATGCCATTTGATGACAATAGAATTGTGCAGCTCAGTTTCTGATTATTTAAGCACCAATATAGAAGAGCTGCAACAACAGTTGGTTTTTTAACTGCTGTTATTTTATAAGATTTCAACAGGAAACAGAGGCAGCTGGAAATGACTTACCAAGATCTCCTTCACAGTATTTCATTATCAACTAGTGGTACACAAACAAAAATAGTTTGTTGGATCTGGTGGAAATTTTACAGAAAGAAATTGGGTTGTATAAACATGTCTCTGTCCTTCAAGTTGAATGATTTAAAGCTTTTTAAAAGCTTCAGAGGTCTCCATGCATTATTATGTAGATGTTTCTTGGCCACTTAGCATGTGCTCAGGTTTAAAATCTGGCTTTATCAAACTTTATTTTTATAGGTGCTGGCAAACTGCGGTTTGGGACAGGATTTCAAAAGAAGTTATCCCTAGAGGCTGGCTTGTTTAGTTCTTTGACTAAATCTGTAGTATAAATCAAGGTAAACAGACTTACAGGTTAGGAGGAAAGGTGTAGTCAACACATAAAAGTAATAATACGCCCTGTAGACTAGAACTGTTTGACTTACTTGAAAACATGTCTCTGATCCTTAATAAAAGTATGTAAGAGCACTGAAAATGCCTTGAGACAGTACCCATTTTACTTAATTTCAACCAGCTACAATTTGGATATCTGACCCAAGCTAGGAAATTAGTGTTGTTCTATGATAAATAGAAACAGATAAAATATTTCTAGAGGACAGTTCATCCATGCCTAAAACAGACTCCTTTTTCATTTCATCACTTGCAGAAGGAATCCAAGAGGTCAGTTTTAGCTGTTGCAATGGTTGTGGTTTAAGCTGAAACCAGGATGCATCCTTGCCTGTCCCCTAGCTGGAACTGGAAAAGGGTACGGTTATTCTTTAAGTCCTGTTTTGCATCTGCTAGCATTTTGCAGATGTCTCATATGCTATATGGTGAAATAGATACCTGTATATAGGCAACTGCTTCAAATTCCAGTTGGTGTGATTTAGGTAGTTAAAAAATTTACAGGTGATTTTAAATTTTAAAATTTAACCTTACTCTTATGGTCTTGAAAATCTTCCTCTTCCCTGAAAGGACCTATCAATTTGCAATAATCAATAAAACAGTAGTAAATTTAGTTCAACGTAAGATGTTTGGTAGAAGCACAGTGTCAAGATCATGGTCAAGGGGAGAAATTCAGAGATTTCTTTCTCCTGAATGTTATATAAAACATATATTAAAATAAAAACCGCATGGTCCCCAGTACATAGGCATGCTCAGAGCATAGCCTAAAGTATAAAAAGAATGGAGAAGGAGGTTCATATAGCAGAATTATCACCCATCCTTGTAAAAAGGTGGTTTTTTAATACGTTTTTGTAATTTTCTATGGTGTACCTTTTCACCATGTATCTTGGGACAGAATTTCAGACTAGATATTTGATTAGTATGAAAAACGTGTATTAACTTGCCTAGAGTCTCAGAGAGTAGGCAAGCACATAAAAACAAAATATATTGAATAAAGACATTTCCATATTGGCTTCATAATTATCAGTAGTTTTAATCCAAAAATTAAGTCTTTTTCCATGAAAAAAGCAATGAAAATTTACATATATTTACTTCTTTTTGGTGGCCATCATGTGTGTCCAATCCTAGAATTTATTTCCCAAAAACTCTTAATACGTATGGCTATTTGCATATGACATTTGCTTTGGTTTTTTTATTCCTCAGTTATAATTCAAGAAGAAATTAGAAAGTGTTTCATGTATGCAAAAATTCATTTTTGCAACAGATTATGCATATATGTGGGCTTGGGGAGCTACATGTAATATTTTGAATATATTCAGTTACTTATTTCTAAACATTTACATGATTTCAACCAAATTTTTGACACTTATCTCCATTTCTGAAATTCAAATACAGACCCTGAAAAATGTTATGCATATGCCTAATTTTGTTTGCAGTTAGGTTCCTCAGCACATTTAGAATGTTTTTAGGTAATCCTTACCAAATTTTTTAACTTGTGAGTGAGTCACCTATCCAAGTGTCCATTTTCCATCATTCAATGCAGCTAGGAGAGGTGAATCTCCACATCTGATTCTGCCTGTCTAACCTGTTCCAGCCATCTGATCACCTTTATCACCATCCTCTGGACTCTCTACAACAGGTGCACATCTTTCTTATGGTTGGGTCCCTGAGCTGGACACAGCACTCCAGGTAGTGTCTCACAAGAGCAGAGGGGAAGATTCACCTCCCTTGACATGCTGGTCATGTTGGTTCTGATGCAGCCCAGGATATGATGCACATTCTGATCTGCAAGTGCATGTTGACAACTCATGTTGAGAATCTCATCAAGCAACACCTCCAAATTCTTCTTTTCAGGGCTGCTCCCAATGCATTCTTTTCCCAGACTGTATTTGTGACTGGGCTTGCCCCAGCCTTGCTCTGGAGTAAATCATCTTTTGAGAGTAGTGGGGAGCCCTCTTGTTAGGTTATGGCTCAGAATGAATTTCAAAATGCAGTTTCTTTCTGTCGCCCAGGCACTTTAATGACTTTCAGTTGTATCATATAAAACAGTTCTGTTGAATGTATTTGTTTCAATTTTTTATTTTAATATTTAAAATTCACTGTAAGTATAAGGTGAAGATTGGCTCAATGATGTGCTAAATAATATAATGTGGCTGATCCTTACATATTTACACATGCTACAAATAATTTTGCTAAGGACCAAAACTTTCAGAGTATCATTTTACTCTCAGTCATCCTGATTATAATGGACTCTAATCAACTGAAAGTACCATGCAAATTAGCCTGAAGAGTTTTTCTGAGATTTTTTCTGAAGTGGAAAGGTTTTTTGTATTGGTTTCTAATAGATTTGGTTAATAGAGCTGGGGTTTTTTTAGAAAGTGTCACAACGAAAAGGATTTTCTTAAATTCTACTACTTGTTGCTATATGGAAAAACAGTTTTGATGTAGCAGCATTTTCTGATAGAGAACAAAAATTATAGAATTGAGTATATGAACTATAACTGAGACCCTGTTAACTTGCATCTGTCTCTCAATAATTGTTTATGCTTATCCACGTCCATCTTGGATATTGATCTCTAAATCCAGGCTGTGAAGTAAAAATACTTAGGAAAATATCTGAAGAAATGTTACTAGCAAACAGAGAACAGGAGGTATGGTAGCAGAAGTGGAATAACAGTGGCCCATGCTGAGTAAACAATCCATAACTCCTCAGCACTCATTGTCAGTTCTGCATTCAGGTGCTGCCGCGAGAGTCGGATGCCACAATGTGTGGGTGACACGTGCACATATGGAACAGGATAAAAAAATTATCAAAACTTATACATCAGAGACAAGAATGTTAAATCTCTTCCTTCTTATGCTTTCCTTCAGGATGCAATATTCAGCTCCTGCATTTGCAGTCATACAAATTTCCTCATTCTCACATTGTTTCAGGTGTTGCCTCCTTTTTATGCACCGTTTTGTAGCACAGTGCAGAAGTCATCTGTGCAATGGGTTTGGGGTGTGTGATGCACTTGAGTCTCCTGTGCCCTGTGTCATCATTCTCATCAGCTAGAACAAAGAAACAAGTGATGCATACCTACCTGAAATGCTTCAAACCATGTAGACATGTTATCCATCCTCAGTTTCATGTCCAGCCCAGAAAATCTTTATTAAAGAAGCTTGGAACCTGACCCAATGCCCTATTTAATCACCAGTAATTCTTGTTTGTTCCACCTTTCCCCAAATTCCTGGTATTACATTACTCCAGAGACCCCTCTAGTTTTCTTGGTCCTTTTATTTCAGATGACTGCATTTCTCTGTCTGTTAATTTTCACATGCCTTAAATGTCACATGGATCTCTTTTGTTTCACCATCTCCTTGTTACCTAGCTGTTTCTCCCTCCACCTCTCTGCTTACAAGACTAAACCTTTTAGGCAGTCCTGTCTGAATCTCTGGCAAGAATTGCAGCAGGCTGCAAGGTGTAGACACGTCCTGAATCCAGATGGAATGTGCTGTGACTCAGCAGTTCAAGTGGGTACCAGCCCTCTCCCAGGCACATCAGCCCCAGCAGAAGCAATTTAGGGCAAAAATGCTCCCAAGGCCATTTGTGTGCGTAATTTCCGCTAGCACAAATTCTGTGTAGGATGTGGGTGACTCTAAGTGTAATGAGCTATGTAATTTGCTCAAAAAAGCTTAGGAAAACAGTTAACTACCTCAGAATACATTTGTGTTACTAAGTAACAGATGTTGCCCTTATATCATTGAAGTTTAAATAGTTATTAATCTCTGCCTACACCAGAGGAAATACAATAAGTCATAAATTTACCTAAAGAAATTAAATGGTAGAAGCAGCAATTAGATGTTTAAAACACACGGGAAAATATTACCTCGCTTAGAAAGAAAGACCTTCATGTCACAATCAGGGAGGAGGGAGGCTTCATTAGACTTTTTTGGTTTTAGATACCTCCTCAGAAAGTAAAAGATGGATTTATTTAGTAGAAGTTTTCAGAAGGTTGAGATCTAATTTTTCTAAAGTTTTGGCAAACTTCATATGTAAAATCTTTAACCTGAGGGTCTTTAAATTCTGCTAACAACAGTAAGCCATTCTTTTATATATATAACTCTATAGCTAAATTTAAATCAAAGTGTTATATACTGTGACAAATCAAAACAACTGATTTCATCACAGAGTACATTAAAAGCATTGAATGTTACCCCAAATCATCTGCAACTGATTCCAGTATGAAGCCAACCTCAATGTGACTATTGGTCACAGCCAACCAGTCCTGCTTGAAAGATGGAGATTAAGTCAATAGCAACACCACACCATTCCACCTATGGCAGTTTTGAAATCCAGACTAATATCTGCCCAATCTCGCATTGTGTTACAGAGATATACAAGACCTCTCAGTTCTATCTCCTTGTCTTCTGCATTGCAGACTGAGCTTGAGTTGCCAGTACCCAAGCACTGTCATTCAATGCCATCCAGTGATTGAAAGGACAATTGAATTCAATTTCTGTTGGCAATGCCAAGCAATAGAAAATATTGCTGCCTTCAAAGCTAACTGGAAATTTCCCAAAATTCCCCATCAAAAAAAGAAAAAAAGCAGCACTTAGGAAAAAAAAAAGAAGGTTGAACTCTTTTCCTTGCACTATGCTCGGGTAAACGGCAAAGGGAAGAAAGTGAATTTTCACTGCCCACCAAGGATCATTACTGAAACTGACATATATTTGCTGGGAGAGAGGATCCCTATGGAAATTGAAGTAGAAGTGAGGATGAATGCTCACCAAAAGAACAACTGAAAAATATGTAGACTAACAAAAAATTCCAGAGCAACAAAGTGGAGTACCTAGAGATAGAACCACAGGAAGTGAAACAAGGTATTATAGGAATAATAGCATAGGTATAGACAATCCCTACAGAAATTACATGCTGATATAGCTGTCATGGTTCAGAGCACTGGTACTCCTGGACATGGTGATTTAGGAAGGTGGAAACACAAGTTATTGTTGTGGGGTCATATCCTAAGTTAAAGATATGATAGACTATATAGACATAAAAAGGGAGATAAAGTATGAAATAAGCTCTGTTTAGGTTGAAACAACTTTGGAGTGATTGAAGAGATTCTCCTACTTTAGGGTTGGGTATCAGCTGTACTTGGAAACAGAAATCAGCATTTCTACAATCTGGGTCTTAACGGGAAACTTAAACTTCCCAGAAACAGAATGGAGAAAAAACATAAATATTAATGATAAGGACCTTCCATTCCTGAGTGTGTCAGCCATGAGACTGTCTCTTGGCCAATAAAAGACATATTATTTCAGACTTGTTATCAGTAAACAAGGGGGATGCTAAGGGAGACACAGTTTCTCTGTGTCTTCCTTAGGCTCCCCCTTGTTTACTGGTAACAGGTCTAAAGTAATTTATCTAAGAGCATTAGATTAAGTGGCTGAAAAGAGTAAAGCTGTGTCTCAAGCTGTGTAAAGAAGTGTTTTGATCCCAACAGGACTACCCAACAATTCAAAAAGCAGAGCTCTAATAACAAGTGGACAGAAAGAATGAACAAGAGAAATTAGGTCTGTGGCATCTCTAAATACAGGGATAAAGCAAAATTATCTGTAAAGAAGTAGATTATTGAAAACAAGCAATAAAAGGTTCCTCCATCATGCAAAGAAATAGAAACTCAAGGAAATAAGATGTGTAGTTGCTATGCAACAATAATTAAAGATACTCTAGCTATGGTCAAAATCTGAATACATATTTTCACTTTTCCATAAGAATAATTTCTTCAAATATTAGAAAATGGAGATATTCATTGGTTTATTGGATATAGAAGTGAAATTCAACTATTTGAGGTGGGAGTAAAACTGAGGACACACCTTAACCCTCTGTTAGAAGTTGTATTTATCACTATGCCAGGACTCGAACTCACTGTTAGGACTAGGCTGACTGTTAGTCTGAAAGCTTGTAAGGACTCAGAAAGTAATTTTCGCAGGAGTCAGAAAGTAAGTTTCAGACCACATGAAAGCATATCTGAATATGTCCAGTGAATCAACAAACAGCTGGACATGACAAAAAAGTCCTCTTTGTGTTTGCCCAAAGTGACTGTAAGGAGCAAGGTAGAGAGTAGAGAGTACACTGTTTACACCACCTCTGGAAAAGTGGCTCGTTCAAGTTGATTGAGTTAATACATCCAATGATTCAGAGTTTTTCATTCTAGAATGTTGCTGAAGTTGGTAAAAGAATTTGTGAGGATAGTAGGAAGGCTTCTTGATAAAAAAAAATTCCTATATTTAAGAATGTAATAACTGCAGATAACTAAAGACTTGCAAATATTGCTTCAAGGCATATGGAGATAAACAAAAAATGGAATAAGATGAAATAAATTCAAGATACTCACAAAAGGTAGGTTGCACAGGAATTACCTGCTAACTCACTTTGAGAAGACAAATAATCCTCTGGCAAAAGTGAATGCATTCCATCTATCACCTGAATTTCTGCAAGGCAGCTGGTATAGTGGCACTGAAAAAAAATTAGCTGTTCTAGGATTAGTGCTTTAGGATGATCCTGCTTGACCACAGAGGTTGGACGAGACGATCTACTGTGGTCCCTTACAACTTGACCCATTCTGTAATTATGTGAAATGAAATGAAGTACAAGCATTTTGAAAAATCACAAAAAAAGGTTAAGACTTCACTATTACTAGTTTTGTTGAGGGAGAAAATATTGCAAATAGAGGAATGGTCTTGGGGCCATGTTTATTATTTTCCCAAAGGCACATGGCACAAAAAAATAAAAGAGAATGAATCAAAATTCATTTTGATACATCAAAATTGAGATGTTGCTAAAAGAAAGAATCGGAAAATTGAAGAAGACAAAAACAATTGTAGTAATTCAAAAGGGAAAATGTAATACTGCAATGTTCAAAATTGTGCATCACCACACCAATTCATTTTAGATGGTTTGGCTTAATGAGATCTTCAAGTATTTGCCATCTATGAAAAGACTTCCACTGCAAGCATGCAGTTAAATAGAAATATCACAAAGCAAACACATCCAGGTAGTAATTCACCATTGTTTATATTCTATGACTGTGCTCTGCTTGTCTTAAAATGAGCTGATAATACCTCCAACAGGAATCAGGTAATATCGGTATACCTATAGAACTACTGTCTAAGGTACAGCTGAGAAAAGATAGACAGAATCAAAAATTTTGGTCTGATCCACTATCCTTCTTACAGTCTCTTCTGGAAGACTCCATAGCATCCTCTGTGTTTATAAAAAATACAGTATAACTGGAACAGGCAAGAAAAAGCACTGTGACATGGTTTGAAAAATTGAAAGACCGCTTCAGGAAAATGTAAAAGAGAAAGCTTGTTCAGTGCAGTGCATTGAAAGAAGAAAGATGTCATGTTTCTTTTCAGTAAATGCAGTCAGTCAGAGTAAACACAATATATGAGTAAAAGTTGAAGAGGGAGAAAGGTACTTTAAGGAGAACAATCCCCAACAATGGGTCCTTCGGCAAAGGTGGTGAACAACCTCCTGGATTGCGTTAGGAAGAGCACTGCCAGCAGGTTGAGAGAGGAGATCCTTCTCCTTGACTCAGAGCTGGTGACAGATATCTGGTCTGCTGTGTCCAGTGAAGAACTCATCTGTCTGAAATCTTTCTTACACATCTGCTGAACATTTAAGCAGTGGCAATGAAAACCAGGCTTCCAAAACCCATATAGATTTCAGAGAGAACCTGACCAGTTTAAGAAAGAGATTACATCACATTTACTTGTGTCATCAAGGAACTGGTTTTAGTGATCCAGGAGGACTTTCCCAATTCTATGTTTCTCTCAGATTTTTAGTGAGGCTGCTGAACAGTAAGTGAGTCACAGACTTGCCATGAACACTTGTATTTATAAGTAGCTTAAATTCTTTTTTGCAACTCAGCAGGAGGAAACCACAGTAAAAATGTACTCAAGTACATTTCCAGCACAGTTTAAAAGGCTTTGATTTCATCAGAACTGGAGGATGGCCATAGATTTATGTTCGTCTTAAGTATTCCATGAGAAGCAGCTACATAAACTTGTGTCTTCTGTCAAGAAATACCAGGGTAAGAGCTATTTAGACTGCTCAAGAGGTCCAATAAAGATATTAAAATGTTTGAAAGGGTAAAGAATCTTCTAAAACTAAGGACCCCAAGCAGAAGTGATCAAGCTTCACAGTGGGTGAGAATGGCATTGGTACTGGATATGACTACTCTTCCCCATGAAAAGGTGTTTTGTCATGTGCTGTGCCCAGAACCACTACACTCAAGTTCACCTTTACATTAATGTATCATGCTCAAAGTCATTTGTCCACGTTTCCTGCACTGACACTTTGCCCAACAATGACCATGTGGTTAGTCTCTGCAACCTCACATACTCCTCCACTGTTGAATAAGACAAGAGTGTGACACCTTAGCATTTTTGAGGATTAAAATTAGATAAAATGAAATAGGAGAAAAATAAATGTAGGGAAAAACAAGTTATGGATAAAGAATAAATTAGATGACCTCTAAATACATCAGCAAAAATACAAAAACAATTGAATGCTAGAAAAGGTTTTGCAGGCAATATTTATTGACACTTTTCACTGTCATTAAGCTTCTTAGGTATTTAAGTGCTTTGCTGAACTGAGGTGTAATTGACCGATGTGAATGGATGACAAAGATTTGAAAATAACTAAAAAGAACATATTTTCCTTTAGATTTTGAAATAATGCAAGGAACTACTAATTCAATTGTCTAGAAACTTAGAAAGTAAAGCTTAACTAGGTAGGTGTCTGTGCTATTGTTCTGGAATCAATCTTTGGTTTTGTTTTCTTGTATGAAGATTGCCTCTAGTACAATTCCACATCAGCAAACAAACAAATAAAAAAAAATAGCTATAATGAAGGCATGAAATGAAGCATTATATTGAATCCATTAAAGATAGTTATTTGACTATTTTTTAGACATCTATCTATACAACATATAAGACTGCAAATTTAAAACAGATATAAAATGTTGACCATTCAGATCAGTAACTAGAGATAGGAAAGCCAGAATGTTAAATTTAGAATGTCTGGTATTTCTCAAATGTATACAGGGCCAAGAACTTCCCTTAAAATCATTCAGCTAAATCAAATCATCCAATTTGTTAAACTATCCATAAGGGAATTAAGAAAGAAGTCTAAATAAATGGATTTGTTTTACATTTAACAAATTATAACTAGAATGAATCCATAATCCCTTTCACTGACAACTTTTGCAAAGATTAAAAATTAATGAGGTTCTTTCTTGTCTTCTCTTTCACCCTGAAACTTTCTCTCATAATGTTCAAAAATCTAACTGCAAAGTTAACTGGAATTTTTTTGTACTTATTTCAATTGCTGTATGAAAAAATTACTGTTTTTCATAAATCTTGTTCTATTTCTTGCTTTGCTATCAAATAATTAATTTCTTTCTTCCATTGTCCTCACTTGCGTACTATACTGTCTACACTGTCTTGACTATTTGCTGTGTTGCATTTATATATTTTCATATGGATGAATTTCATTATCAGAATAGTCAGTATGACAATATACTAAACAGATTAATTGAGTCCCCCAGGAACAAAATCTACCAGTTATGAGTGTCCCTTTTCTTCAAGGGTTTTAGTTTGAGAAAGTCAAACTACAAAGCAGTAGTCTATTCTTCATGCCCCTGTTCTATAATCTAAGTGGCATCTGTGTGTGATTTCCGTAGACTAGATGAGATTAGAGACCAAGGGCGATATTTGTCCCACTTAACCTGCATATTGAGTGTCTTATATAGTTATTTAGTCTCTCTCTCTTAGGTCTGTGTAGGTAGATAAATTGCCTCTCCATTAGTATTTCATCTAACTTTGAAGACCTTCAAATGAAATGAAACAATCTCACCCTAAATGATTAGAAACTTTTTGAAGATATGTCTCTTATTTCCAAGAATTTACCTAATGGTCCCATTTTCAAGAGATTGAAATGTCTAAAGAAAGTATGCAATAGTTTTCAGAATCAAGGTTGTCTGTTTCCTGGCAGTTTATTAGTAGAGTATCTCATTAGATCTTCACTAGATGCCTATCTGCATTGTAGTCTCACTTTTCTAGCCTTAGAAATCTTTATAATCTAGTCTATTTCTTATAGAAAAGTTTTCAGACTTATTTCCTGATATCCAGTGTACAGAGACCCTGCCTTTTCATGTTGTAACTTGCAGTCTGCTTGCAACTTACTTAATGAGCAAAACACTACGCAGCAAAGACATTGAGTCACCAAGTTCAATCAAACAGGAAGCCAAAAAAGATGTTACAATCCTTTTTTTTAAAAGGGTGTGGGGTTTTTTTTTTCCTGAATTATTTTCAACAGTAAGACAGAATTTTAATTTTTTTTTCATTGTAGTTGAAACTTCAGAATGAAGTAAAACGGCATTTCTAAAACGTATCTCTTCTGATTTTCAGCAAATACTAAGTACTCATCCTCTGAGAGAGATGCCATTATGTGGTCTCAGGATGACCATTGAGGATCATCACAGTCATACTATATTTTCCATCCATTTCTAAGCAAAAAAATCTGATTTGAGTACATCTGTATCAACAGGTTTAATCACCAGAGACACAGGGTGTTCTTGTAACTGCTGCCTTGTGTTAAAAGTTTCCTTTGCTATAAAGCTGTCCATATCACATATGTTCGTTTGGTACCTTCTATAATGCTCACAAATGACAAGAGCTGAGTGAACAAGATCACACAACCAGCCTCATAAACAGACAGGAGTGTGAGCAGTCAGGATATTATCTCTGGCTACAATCAGTATAGCCAAACACAGCCTTAGTTTCGATATTCATCAAAAGCCTGTAACAACTTCTAACCCTTGACTGAATTGTGGGATACACCTATTAAAACCAACTGTTGCAGACAACCCATGAAGAGAAACCAAAATACCTTTTTTGTTCTTGTTGAGTGATTCAGAAGTTTTCACTTCAGACTAGAGAATAACATCTTCAGTAATAAAGTCTGCCAGACCAGGCGTTATTGCAACTCCAGTCTGATATCCATCTCATGTTTACATGTCATATTTTCCAAGTAGTAACTACTAGGTAAATACTGAGGATTGAAATTAATTTGGCTGAACTTGAGCCATCTGAAACTTCTCATTCTTGCTGTGCTGATTTTCTGCTATTTGAAGATCTTGGAGGGAAATAAGTGTCTTTCCTGCCATCAAGTTGTGCTTCTATAGTTTACCTTTGATTGTCTACTTTTCATTCAATCTTCTGTCAGGATGAACTACAGATGAAACCTTTAATGGACATACTCCCCTATGATGCAGGGTCTTTGGGATTTTTTTCTCATGAAGGTTTATTTATCTGTAGTTATTCTTTTCCTCCCTCACACTCATGACTCTGTTATAGAGCAGAATCTCCTCACAGGGTATAAGAATTAATTTCTTTCTTAGCCATGAGTGATACAAAATCTCTCTAAAGAATCTCTCCCTTAAGCAAAGGTGGGTTCTATAATTGCTATCACATGACTTCTACAGTGAGGAAGAGCAGGGGAAGCACACAGGGGCATCTGATTTATCTCACTGAAATATGCAAAAATGTGTATTTTCTCACCCTCCTCCCCTAGAGTGATAAACCAGGAATTATGCCTCTTTGTAGTAAACAGAAGAAAACTCACTGGAAAGGAGGCACAGACACTTTCATTCTTGTGTCTTAATGTTCTGGAAAAGCTTGTGGAAGAAACTGATTTGATTCCATTCAAAACTAATTGCACTCCCTCAGTGCAGAAAAGCTCACTGCAGGTCAAAAGAGTATATTAAAGAGAGGATTGTCTGTGACTTACATTCTGATGGTTTAATAAGGAATTTCTCTACAATCAGCATAAGCTCATATACTTTTTGGTCAGGAACAAGCCGTGCCTTTCCTAGCAAGAAACTTCTTCATCAGAGCTAGATTTCAATGCATGAAATGAATGTCAGAGTTTGAGTCTGACTAAAATCCTCGTGACAAACTTTTATGCAAAATTATATTTATTTTTTTAAAAGTATCTTTTCAAGATCATTAGTTTTTTTAAAAACTTTCACTGGGGTTTTTGGTTGCCACCAAGGTAAAATCATCACATCTCTAAAATCTGTTTTCATATATAGAGATGTCATCTTGGCCTTTGTAGTACCTCATGGGCTACTCACCAGTTCCTTCAATATTGAAAAGCCACGAGCTAGCTGTTAACAGATACAATAATATGTCACTAAGAATCACTGAAGCAGAGTGAAATATTTCAAATTTCTCCTGCTCAGTTTTGGCCTTCCATAAGTCTCTTATTGGGAGAAGGGAGAGGAAAAGAAAGGGGAAAGGGGAAAGAGCAAGGGGGAAGGGGGAAGGGAGAAGGCGAGGAAAGGCAAGGTGAGGTGAGGCAAGGCGAGCCAAGGAAAGGGTAAAAAGAGAATTTAGCCATTTAAAACATCATAAATCACTGCCCTACAGTAGCAGCTGTATTTGTTTTTGAATAACAAATATAGTACCTTTTCTTCTGGTTTTGTTCTTGACATAATTGCAGGCATAACCTTATTCCAGATCATCATGTTAAAAAAATTAGTATGAGGATGGGCATCGGTATGAGACTTTTCATTTGGTACTTCATTAAAAACCATGCAAAACTAAAGATGCAAGAGAAATGACCACAGCTGGAATAGAAAGAGCTGTATGCCAGCAGAAAACAGGATGGATACACAGACTACTTTGTTGTTTTTTCTTGTTCCCATACTAGTACTGCCAGTTACAATAACAACAACTATTTCCATTTGTATAATCACTCTTATTCCAAAACACATGGCATATCATAGGCTAAATTATGCTTTTGGTTATATGGCTTAATAAAGGCACAGATGCTTCCATTCCAGAGTTGCACTAGTGCCACAAAGAGAAATTTAATCTTTATTTTTCACAAGGAACGAAAAGGAGAATATGAAGCCCTCTTTTGATTGGGATGCAAAAGTAATGTGGACATACAACATAGAAAACATATTTTTTTCCAGGCCTTAAAGAAATAATTTGAAAAATCTTAGAAATAGTACCTCAAAAATGTGTTTTAGATATGAAAAATTTATAGCAGAAGGCTAACATTTGTTATTTTTAACAGCTCCTTCCTCGATGTCTTGCATCATGAAGTTAACAATTCTCTAAAGATTGAAAGTTATAGGCAAACCAAAAGCACAGATGAGTAAAACACAGCAAAATGCTAACAACATAAACATTATTTGAGCCAACTACCTGCTAAAAGGTTACTGAATCAGCATATTGTCAGAACATCCCATCCTATTCAAGCACCAAGCACTTCAACTCTTCACTGACCTTTTGTAAAGTACAATGTCATTTTGCCTCTTCTACCACTGGCAAAATTTCCATATCTGGTCTCTCAGTCTGGATTTTGCCAGACCATGCAGTAAATCTTGCAGTGGTTTTTTGGGTAGATAGAAAAAAATTTATCTTTTCTTTCAAATTGCATCACATTTTATATTTTTTTGCCATGTATTCATTTTGCTGTCAGAGAAAGAAGCTGAACAAAAGGTAATGTTTCTTCTTATAAGAAATTTTCTGGTTTCAATTTATTTTTTTAACTTCACACTATGATAATCCTCTGGTCAAATGCATTTTGCTGTGAAAATGTAATGTGTGTCCAGCTAAGCGATTCCAGAACTGGATTCTCTACCATGTGAAAACCTCCAATTCTCGAAGATCAGTGTTCTCAAATGCTGATTGAGAGCACATATTTTCTACTCTACAGATTTCTTCAACTGGAAGACTTGGGTCCTCCATATCTTAGGACAACACTTTAAACACCACTCTATAATCACAGAATATAGCTTTATGCACCATACCACCATAAAAATATTGCCAAAAGAAATCTTTTTTTTTTTTCCTGGATGTTTTAGACCTTTGTGAAATTGAGATAACAACAAGAGCACAAAAGTTTCAACCTTCAGTTCACCTGAACACGATTCTTCGTGTTATCACATCAATTTAATTCTGCATAACTAGAAATCAACAAATAAATACGTGAAAATCATGTTTCAGATAAGAAAATACTGAAGAAAACTATAATAGTAAATAGAGTAAGAACTAGGAAAAGGAGAAACCAACAGAAACGCCAATGATGAGACATAAGAAAATCCTACAGTTAGTTATCTCCCTTTCAATTAGTAGTTTTTAATAAGGCTAGCAATGTCATACAGCACCATGGCTTGTCTGTACATTTCAGTTTACCTCTAACTGGCTTGTGAGAACATGGTTTTATTGACTTGCTTTCTGTCATTTAATAGTGGTCATGTAGTTGTTATTGATCTGCACCTGAAGCAAAACAACCTCTTCACTTTCTCTCAGAAAGTAGATATCTGTGGCCTTGATTTATCTTTCCTAAATGGAGCATTAAATGCTGTGCTTAAGTTGGAACTATTTATACACCCAATATAAAGAATTCCTCTTGATAACAAAAATAATAATTTTGTATTAGAATCCTTTCATGGAGCTCAGAGAGGACCCAGGAACAAGGGTTGCCCTGAACATGACTGGTTTGCACTCCAGACTTCAAAGTCAGGAAAGTGCCTAAGATTGCTTTATTTGCTGTTATAGATATAGCCATAGAGAGGTAACATATAGTGATTCCAAGGTGTTAGAGAGCCTTGCCACCCTCAAGCTTCTCTTCTGTGCTATTGAATGAGCTACCCTTGTTACTGTGGAAAAATCTCTAGCTGGCCTCAGCTGAGCAAAGTTTCACTGCAAACTCTCAGCACACTGAAAAAGGGGGATGAAAAAAAAGCATCTGCTACATAGGTAAATAAAACATTACATGGAATAAACTAGTATGATGCCAAAAGTCTCTTATATTTGTTTCTTTTCCTGCATTTCTGTGAACTACAGCCAAGGCCCACCACCTGCTCACACAGAGCTGCCTTCACATGTCTCTGGACTAGCATTCAAAATTGTCTCAGGGCTTGTAAATGAAAACTGAAGAATAAGATTTTCAGACTGTGCTGCAGGAGCGAATTCAAAGTCAGGCAGTAAACCTAAACTCGGGTTATGATTCAAATAAATCATCAGTGAAATTTGCCAATTACTCCACTTTAAATGAAAACAAGCTTTTTTTTTTTTTTCAGCAGAACAAAAATCAAATCTTTCATAACCTTGTTTAACATCAGTGTTATAAAGTTGAATTTATAAAGCATGTTTGGTATGTTTGAATGTATATCAGTAATTGTTCAGTAACTAGAATGTCTCTCTTGGTTTTATATGGGTTGCACAGAAAGAGACACTACCTTCAGCTGAGTTATAAAATTGTTAAGGATTTCCAGTGCCAGCCCCAGGAAATCCAGAAGTGGTCAGCATGGGCAGACTTACAGGATACAGTCTACATTAATTTTTACAGTAGTCTGTGAAACCACAGTGCAGGAATACATTATCAGAGGTGAATATTTTGTCCTATTTCACTGCTTTCACTGGCACTTCAAGCACCAAGGAGCTACCAATTATTTTAATTCTCTTCTCTCTGCTAACAGTGGTGCTTGACTTTTAGGTTTTGGAAGATCTTTTTCTGGAAGACAGGTAATTTGTAAATGTAGATAGCAATCTGGGACAAATTCTGGTGCTTTTACTCACACCAAGTAGTAAACTGCTCTAGAAGTAGTTCTGCTAATTATCACAGAGAAAGGCTATTAACAGCAGTAGGAGACATTTCAGGCCCCCTGTCTGAATTACCAAGGCAGATGGTAGAACCTCCTTGAATGTAGACAAGAATGTACAAAAATATCGTGTTTAAAGAAGATATTTAAATGAAAGGCATATTTGAAGTTCGTCACCCATTTGAAAAAGACTTTTGAACACGATGTTACTGACAGGAACAGGAATGAGGCTTTTAAGAACTGCTCAGGTGTGACAAAATGAAAGTAATAAGTGGGCCTCAATCTTTGTTGCTGCTGACATAGTGGCACTTAACTAGTATATTTAGGTAAATAAGAAATCAAATACTGGATTCCTTTTTAATTCCTTTGTTTATTTGGTGCATATGTTAGAAAAACAAGCTTCTGGAGTGCACTGCTCTGGATCTTGGGAGGGACTGGATTCTTTGTTCTGAGGTTTCTCTATGGAACTTGAATGAAGCTCTTCTTGTTATCACTATTAGATTCCATATTTTTCTATACACATAGACATACACATGAAATAATACCATGAACAATAACAGTTAAATCTCTAGGCTTTCGTCTCCGTACCTTTATGTAAAAACCACAACATCAAAGTCCATGTGCAGCAAAATCCTCTTCAAACAGTATCATCATTGGGGAAATGATAGCAAATATCTTCCATATTATTGTCATCTGCTACACACTGTTAAACCAAGAATACTGGTCTAAGGTGACCATGATTATTATGTTCCTTATTGTCAAGGAAACAACAAAGAAGTCCAAGCCTCCTTCTCCTTAGGAGAAGAAGAAATGCAAAATGTTAGTAAAAGGCATTAAGTTGACAGGCATTAACAGAGACTGCTGAAAGCTAGAAGAAGTTCAGGATGGAGAGAAGATGGGGACAGCAGTCTGTTATTTTGGTTGCTAAAGTATCCATGGCAAAATAAGCACATATGCATGCTGGAGAGACAAAATAATTTCATTATGCAGAAACAAGCAAAATGATAAATGGCCCTATAAATCTCCAGCAAAGAATCACATTTAGTCCATGTATGCATATATACAACGATCCACATATGATTTAGCTTGCAACCATGTTGATGACTTATGGGCCCTATACAAAAACTGGAGTCTTGCACTACTACAGAAGTTTCATGGGACAGCACCAACCTTTAGAACAAACAGCCATGTTTCAGACTGAGGCAAATAAACCATGTTTAGTGATACCAGGAGATATGACAGATATCACATTTATCTGAGCTTTCTAAGCAAAGCACAGCTGGGTGAGAGGTACCCTTTATAAATTCAATTTCTTGGCTTCTCTTCCTAAGGTGAACAAGAAACACATCATTATTGCCACCATGCTTTTCACTTTGGCCTATACTGTCTCCATCCATCATTCTATTCGTTCCTGGAGGCCCTTCCTTAGACACAGAGCCAATGGGAAACAGATGAGACAACCAAGAAACATCTAGACTAATGAATAAAAGATGTTACGGACCATTCCTTGGCTTTGAGACTTACTAGACCGGCACAATTTGTGTAAACATAGACCAGTTATCCCTCACCCCAAACAGGATAGTGACAACCAAATTGCTTTCCAGAATGGGCTATTACAGGCCATACTTAAGGATTGACTGTCCATAACAGTGCTGGTTGGCATGGTCTGAACATATACCAGCCTACTGTCATATTAACATTTAATCAGTAAATTGGGTGATCTTAGCTCTCTTACATAGCAGTATAGAAATAGCTACAGAGGATAACTTAACCCATTGTCTTTCAAGGTGCCCATGTTTCACATCTTCAGCTACAGCTCTGATATGTTTCTTGGATTTTTTTAAATTTGTTGCATGTCTCGCTCTAAACAGCTGGAATTCATATAATTGTAGGAATTCTAGCAAGATATAAAATATAAGGAGAGGAACGCAAAGATAAAAAAATATCTTAACACCTTATGAACCAGCTTGAAGAACCTTTCTTTAATATATCTCTTATTTTTAAGTCAGATAATTTCTGTGACTATGAAGGACCTATACATATCCATGTATAGATACATCACAATACAACAGGTGGACAATTGGCTGAGGGGTTGGGCTCAGACAGTTGTGGTAAATGGGGTGACATTTGGTTGGTAGACAGTCATTAGAGGTGTTCCCCAGGGCTTGGTTTTAGGGCCAGTTGTCTTCAATGTTTTTATCAGTGACCTGTACAGAGGAGTTGAATGCATGCTAAGTTTGCCACCAGTACAAATTAGGAGAAGCTGTTGATCCCCTTTAAGGTTAGAGATGTATTAGAGTGCTGGGCATTCACCAGATATGTGTAATTTAGTTAATGCTGGACTCTGTGTCTGGGACAGTGTAATCCTGAATGTAAGCATTGATGGAGACACAAAGGTTTAGGATGCAGAAAAAGGTCTAGGAATTTTGTTTGATGACAAACTCAAAATGAGTCAACAATGTATTGTGGTGGCCAAAAAGGCCAACCCTATCGTGAGATGCATTAAGCACAGTGTAGCTAACCAGTCAGAAGAAGTCATTGTCCCATATATATTCAGTATTGATCCAGCCTCACTTTGAGTATCGTGTGCAGTTTTGGGCTCTAAAATACAAGAAAAAGATATAAAGATATTAAGATCTGTCTGATGGAGGGCAACAAAGGTCATGGAGGGACTATTGGGAGTGACTCAGGAGGAGTGGCTTAGGATACCAGATTTGTTCAATTTAGACAAGGGGGCCTGTCTGAGGAGTGACTCCGTTGCTGTCTGCAGCTTTCCCACAAGGGCAGTGCAAGGAGTTAACACAGTTGCCCGCATCAAACACTGTTAAGGTCACAGAAAGAACTTGCCATAAGACAAGCCACCACAGGTAGATGTAAAGGCAGAAGGGAGGAATTTGCAACAGGGAGACATTAATTCCAGGCCTGACAGAGGCAAGATCTGGTTAGCACATCCTGGTTAATGCATCTGGACAAAAATTCCAGCTGTGGCCAACTGTGGGAAAGGAAGCAACTACTCATACACATACCAGCAGTCAAACAGAGATCACTCCAAGTTATGGGACAGATGGCATATGTGATCACCAACTACCACCAAAGTGCCCTGACTCATTTCTGCATGATCTAAGTGTTAAAACTCCACTTCCCAGCACGAGTATCAGGGGAAATTCATATTGGGTACTACGTAAAAGTTCTTCAGTGTGACAGTGGTCAAGTACTGCAACAAGTTCCCCAGGGAAGTGGCCATGGCCTCAAACCCAGCAGTGTTCAAAAAGGGTTTGAACAACACTCAGATATATAGTTTAGCTTTTAGATTGTTTTGTGCAGAGTCAGGAGTTCGACTCAGTGGTCCTTGTGGGACCTTTCCAACTAAGAATATTTTATAACTCTCTGATTTTAGTATATGAGGTTCGAGTACAGGGTATTGTAGTCTATTGATTTAAAATAATCTCATTTTCATTTATGTAAAGCTAAATTGTAATGTTACCTATACTTGGACTAGAATCAGTGTTTTAAAGTCAAATTAATTGATAAATATTTTTAAAATATGTTAAATTGACCATCACCTTTTATTATTTCAGTGGCTAATAACAACCATTCTTTCTCCAACTCAAAGAAAAATTACTGTGATTTTCATCTGCCTTGAATAGTTGTGGTCCAGGTGGATTTTTCTTTTTCAAGTCTAAGTTATATTTTTCCCATTTTCAAAGAAAACTAACAAACTTTCACATTTAGGCAGCACTGCATGAGAGCTGAGGAAAGATTAGAGGTGATTACTCTGATTTTTTGAAGGCTTTTATGGGGATGTCATTGAACAGTAACATACAAAGCACAGTTTCCCTGGGCAACCCCACAGAAAATTTTAGTGCACAAACCCTATACTTGCAATCCAAATTTTCCAGGGATGCAGTCCAGAGATACAAACAAAGAAACAATTTCAAAATGTCATTTGAGGAAAAATAGAAGGAGAAATGCCTTCCTGATCTATAGAACCTGGTGAGAAAGATTTAATTCTGAGGTTTGGCATTTTTTGTCATGTATCTGTTGTTGAGCAGGAACCAGGAGTAGCTTTTTCATTGTTTCTTTGGAGGTTTTGTACACATGATGTAGTATGCTTTTAGTTGATCTGGTTCTACTTGTTTTACACTGATAATGTGTAAAAAATCAAACTGTCAGCATGTCAGTCTCATACTTGAAGCCCATTCACTGTGTTACTCCTGCTGGTACATCTCCCTTTGCTGTCCCTCTAAGTATGTTGTTCCTCATTCAAATGCTGCTACACACTCCTTTATTCCTGTCACTCCCACCCCTTTGTTTGACATAGCCTGTGTCTCTTTCTGTGCCTCCTACATTCTTCCTTTCTTATTCCTCTTTTTGGCTATGTTTTTCTCTTCCTCCTTTTACTTGCCATCTCTCTCTTCTCAAATACCTTTTAGAAAAGAATGTGGTTAATACATAACTGTCCTTAGACAAGGAGAAATTAAGAGGTGGTGATCTGTCCTCCAAGCTCATTCCCTCAGAAGGGCAGTGCCGGACATGGATCTGGTCAACAAAATCTCACATGGAGGCTACTCATTACATCTTGATTTTCACACTACCTGCTGGTTATTGTGGTGGTCCCTTCTTGGCAATAATCAGCTCAACAGGCATGACAGGCTTGAGAAGTAAGCCCATATAAAAATTTATGAAACTGAACAAGGCAAAGCACAAGTTTCTGCATCTGGGCTGGGGCAACCACAGGTATTGATACAGGCTAAGGCATGAACAGATTGAGGACAGCTCTGCCAAGAAGGACGTGGGGATACAGCGGGATTAAAAACTGGACATGACTCAGCAATGTGCACTCGCAGCCCAGAAAGCCAACCATGTCCTGGGCTGCATCAAAGCAGTGTGGTCAGCACAGTGAGGGAGGGGATTTTGTTCCTCTACTCTGTCCTCATAAGAACCTACCTGGAGTGCTGCATCCAACTCTGGGGTCCTCAGCACAAGAATGATATGGACCTGTCAGAGCAAGTCCAAAGGAGAACCACAAAAATTGTCAGAGGCTGAAACACCTCTCTTATAATCAAAGGCTCTGAGGAGATCTTATTGCAGCATTTCAGAACTTATAGCGATCAGAACTTAAGAAAGACGTAAATAAGCTTTTTTACTAAACCATGCAGTGACTATGCTGATGCATGTTTTTCTAGATTTAGACACCAGAGTTATTTCAGGATGTCCTTGTGCTACTGTGACACATCTGGGGCTTGGCCAGGAGTTCTGTAAGAATGAAGATAGAAACAAATTAAAGGAAGACACTGATTTATCATACAGAAAATAGAGTATTATGCAGCAGATTTCTTAATATAGCCTTACTAAGTAATTCATTGGTATCTCTACCAACCTTCATAAATATCTTACTGTATACATGTAAACCCGTAGAGTGTTTGCAGAATAAAGCAGAAGCACCTCGTGTATTTCTGAAACACAGTAACAGCTTTGTTTTGTTTTTGGATAAAAAAACCCCAAAAAGAAAACTAGGCATTTTCACCATTATTCTGTCTTTACTTCTTTCACAAGATGATAGCCAAAGAAATTAATTCAATTTTGGAACCTTGGAAGAACAGAATATGATTGTAGTTTATATAAGCAATTCTCTAAATGAGCAATTTCTTAACCTTAGAATAAGAATATGATGACATAAAATCTGAACCTTCTATTTCAAAAATGAGAGTTCAGTACAAGGTCCTTTGTCTTTCATTTATTTGGGACAAGAACATCTGGAACAGAGTGATATTTTAGAAGAAAAAATGAATAAGAAAAGGGTTTTGAAATATTTTTGAGTATGGTAATCTATAGACCTTTAGAAAACAGATGAAAATCACTGCTGTACAGCAATTTGTAGTTGTTAAATATTTTTGGATAAGTTAAAGTGAAATGTTAAATCACAGGCAGATTGACACATCACTAAAAATATTTGTGCTATGGATTGTTTGCTGCAAAAAAGGTAAAAGTGACTTTTTGTCTTTAACATCCGTGAACTTGGGGCAGAAAGGAGTGGATATGTTTCCAGGAATCAGTAGGCAAAGAATTTTTTGTCTACAGTAGTATTTCTTTGAGGGAAAGCATTCAAACTCTGCTTATACCTACACACATGGGTGATTTGTGCATAGATGAGTGTAGAGACAACTCTTGTCTCTTATTTTCAGCTGTTAGGGTGCAGGGTGCATGGTAAGTGTAGGCTACTTTAAAACCTCGCAGTAACACAAAAGTTTTACTTGTGTGAGCACTGCACCACAAAGGATGAAACACTGCACTCATCTCTGTTGCCCTCATTCCTGCACTGGTGATGATGGCCTTTGACCAGTCTCACCAAGAAAATTCTTGTGAGCAAGGGAGTGGGAATGTCATGCTTCCTCCACTATCCTTCCTCCATTCACCATTCTCACACAGCTTCTTCCAGCAACTGAGGCACAGGGAGAGAGAAGAATGAGGAGTGGGAGAGGCACGCATCAGGCAAAGTTATGAGTTTGTCTTGAGTGCATAGTGAGGGCTGTTAGGAGTGGATATTTCTTATATGATCTATGTGATTAACTGTCCTCATGAGTAATGTAATGGTAACACTTTTGACCAAGATATTTTCATCTTTTTGAAGAATTATTACTGTGATTGACAGAACTTCCAAAATGAATCAAGATCTTAAAGTTCTGTAAGTGGATGTCATGGATAGACTCATCTTGTCTGCCTTAGAAATGAGATGGTCTCAACTAGTCCCCTTGGGCCAGATATAGGGTATCATTTTATATTTTAGTGTAATTGTTCTTAGCAGGTTTTTTAAGGTTGTCATGGCTAACGTTTTTCCCTCTTTTCAAATCACTAGTAAGGGAGTCATTAATCAGACATTGGCATCTACTTTGTAGACATTTACATGATGTGCTAATCCTAAATCACTTTTTCTTTGATGTACCTATAAGTGATGTCCTTGGGATCACTACTCGCATGAACAAGACCTAACAAACACAGAATTAGACACTAAACACAATATTCTCCAAAGGTATAAATCAGCACTATTTCAATGACGTTGATGGGACAATATCACATCTCCAAACTGCAGTAACAATAACTTGGGTAATGCAGCAAGTATTAAACAGGTCATGGGAAAGATTAATAAAAAACGTTTATTCCTCCCTTGTATCTACTAAAATAGATTTAAAATTAAGTCAATAACTTCATAGCATACAAATTTACCTACTAGAAGAGAAAATTAGAGCAAAACTGTATATTATATAATGCAAACTCACAAGTATCTGTCACGCAACACATTTGACTGCATTTGTCAGTTAGAGTTTTGAAATTCATGGGTGGCTTGTGACTTCAGCTACCAGTAAGTCATTCATACCCCAGTTTTGTGTGCAAGTGTGTATGTGTTTATTGCAGATAACCAGGACATCTTCACAGAACTGGAATATGTGACACAGGATCTATTGATTCCAGCTGAAGCAGAGCTTAAAAGTTGGGTGGGATACCCTTGGGCATCTCAGATAGAACTAGATGCTTATAATTAGGAAAATTAAACTTTGCCTATGTTTATTTAGAAAAATATGAAAGTTAAAGATTTTTGAAGCACTGCTTTACTCCTTACTCCTCCTAGACTCTCGGTATAATCCTCTACCCTTTCCAGTCACTAAGGGATGACCTAGATGCAAGTGGTCTATTTTTCTTCAGATGTCTCTTTATTGCTGCCTGGCCCCCAGAAACCATTTTTCACTGACAAATGTTTCCACCATGCCTGCATTGTATCCTCTAGTCCTATGCAGATGTAGAGCATTTGAAATGGCTTTAGACATCTATGGAAAGTGTCCCCACTACTGTCCTTTCTCTGGAAATAAATCCTGCAAGTCTTAGACAAGGCACTAAAAGTCTCAAGCCTTGCATAACACTTGTGAGGGATAAAATAATTGTATTGTGAAAGCTGTTGAGATTGCACAGATCTTTCAGTCTGCTTTTCAAGATATAAAGGAGAAGCACATTTTCCTTCAAGTACTTTACCAACAAGCCTAGGCAAGTACCTGCATCATAACTCTTCTGACTACCAATGAAGAGGTGTAGAGGATAAGCAGTTTCTGTGGCATGACCTATTTCTGTTAACAAAGCTTTAAATATCAGTTTCTTCTATAAAATACACCTGACTCAATTTGCCTTTCTTGTGCAATGACTATGTACAGGTTTTCATGTGAAACAATCTCAGGAGTAGAGACCTTTAGGCAGACTGCAATGCAGATGCCAGAGCATTCAGATTTGACCAGCAAAAAAAAAAAAACCTTGAGTTTCTGTTTAAGTCAAGAATAACACTTGAACCACAGCATCCTATAGCTGGAGAGGAGGCCTTCAATATTCGCTACTTTAAGACAAAAGAGAAATTCAGTCTCTGACATGAGCACTGGAAGCTGATCAACACTTCATGTTGGAAATGACACAGGAAAATACTTTCTGGAATGTCTCATTCCATTCAAACACCTACATAATTTTTCTGGAAAAGGATTAAGCACTTTATCCTCATGTATCAAATGAGATGATTAACCTGGAAATTAACCTTGTTTCTTATACTGGTATTTTCTGCTCCCTTTGGGAGCAATGATAGAGACAACCAGCAATGAGAGCCTAACAGGGGTAGCAAAAAGGGATTCTGGAATCTTAGAAATTCAGACCAGTCAGATTGTCACTGGGAAGCCTTACCTGCAAAGTGTGTTTGCATCTTTCACACAAGTATGTTGCCAGACTAGTCAAGACTTCGTTTTTCTTATGGTTCTTTCAAAGTGAAATCAATGCACTGATACAGCTTTATATACAAGTTATATACTAGCAGTTTACTGATGACCACACAGACATAGTTACCTTATCTTTATAAATATGAGTTTACATATCCCTACTACCATGCAAAACCTTTTCTATCAGCAGTATTAAATTATCAGAGAGCTGTTATTGAAAACAGCTATTATTGAAAGCAGCTGTTATTTGGAAAGTAGTACATAGCTGGAAAAAGACATGAAGTCAGAAGAGAAAAAAGTGTGTAAAATTTAGACATATGTTCCATTTAGAAACCTCCTTTAGCTGCATACCTATGAGAAGCTGCCCCAAGATAATTATTTCATAGTCATGTTTTCATATTTTACATAACTGTTGTTTGCTTTCTCTTTGCTTTGGAAGCAGCATATCAGAAGAATATTGGCAAATTGACAGGAATGGTGATAGCGCACTTAATTACATTTGTAGCTCTCAGATCCAGACCAAAGGAAATGCACAAATAAAATCATTTACTCTACAGTGGCAGCCTGATTTTACAGGAGAACTAGCACAGACTAGACACAAAGTGATGTCAAAAGCACAAACTAATGCAAATACACAAATTCCTGAGAAATAATGGTTTGCAGTTCTGATAAGCACAAGCGTTTTCGTAATAGCAGCCAGTAAAACAATGTGAGACAGAAATATGATTTAAAATTGATAGTCTACTTTGAACATTACAGCTCAAAGCTTAAAAGCTGAGTATCTCTGTGCCTGCTCTGTTTTGATATGACATCCAGCTGGGCTAAGCTTTCTCTGAGTGAGCTGTCCTTATAATCCACTCAAATCAGTACAGTCATAAAACAAATGAGGATTATCAGCATCTAATGCAAAATTATGCAGCTTCTGTGGATTCTAGATTATCTCTTTATTTGAAATACAAATTATGTTGGTTAAGCATTAACTGCAGAACCCCCACTATTTGAAGTGTAAGTATTTACAGTGTTATGATGTTGTGATGATCTACCACCAAGCAGCTTCTATGTGCCTTCTAACAGTTGGGGGGGGAAAGAGATGCATTATGTATGGGGATGGAGAGAAAAAGGAAGAGATGTTACCAAAGCATCCCTGGCATGAACAAGAGTCTCACACATCCCAATAAATGCATAAAGGCCATTTCCAACATCTTTTGCTCACACCACCAAAGTTTAGGTAGGACTCGTAGGTACAACATTTCCCTCATGAATGAAACCCCTGTTCAGATTACGCTAGCTTGAATTATGGAAGCACAGGTGGCAATGCCAGATGCAAGTTCCATGGCTTTCTTGGCACTACAGCAGTTTTTCCCTCCTTAGTGGAGGAATGAGGAGTATCAGTAGCTCAGTCACCAACCGGCAGCCCCATGCTCTGTGTTGTACCCTAAGGAGGATGTCTTCCTTGGATCTGCAGAGGCAGTGCAGACCTCTGATCCAGGTTCTCTCCCACAAGTGATGGCACAGATGCATCGGTTCTGGCCTGATGAACACTTCTTAGCTCATGAGGGTCCAAATTGTAACTCCTCAATGTTACTGTAATTGATGCCAAAAGAATTTTTGCTATTCCTTTTTGTACCTTTTACACAGTTCTGTGTATCCACAAGTATTAGCGTGCATACTTGTACTTTGTTAAGTCTGATAATTCAGCATAGTTCCAAGGTTTTGTAGAGTTAGGAGACCAAACTATCCTACTATCTTGAGAAGCCATGGCTCCTGGAGTGGAATGTGTTCTGTAAAGTAGAAATTAGATCATCCAAGCCACTTATTGGGCCACTTTGGTAGATATGCTAGAAAAAGGCATCATAATAGGGAGTGAATTTGTACTTGGTTAACTAAAAAAATTTACTTTCTGAGAAACGGAGGCTTTAAAACAGAGGTGTTTGTTTCCAGCCATTACTGGAAAGAGGTAACTGTCCTCAGCTACCTTGGCATCACTTTGTGTACTTAAAGAACTTAGAACAAGACAATAGGCATCTTTATTTCCAGTGGTACTTTCATAGGAGAAGCTCCACATAAGCTGTGATCCTTGCTTATTTAATGGAACCTTATTCTACTTTAAACTCATTCACTGCGTATTTTTTGTACGCACTATATCCATATACCTGAAAACACACATGAAGGAAAAAAAAATAACTTTAGATCATTAAAATCCAATAGAAATGTTAAGACCTCTTCTCTGATTGGCTGGTAATTTATTTTTGCTGGTGATGAATGCCTGTAACAAATATAAACTCACAAAGCAGTCTGTGTGTGGCAGAACAATTGCTTTTACTAGAAAATTAAATGCTGAAAAAATAAAAATTAAAAAAAATTACTTTCAAAATATAACTGTCCAAATATAAATATGCTTTTAATTTCCTTAACCATGTGTCTGTGTATGTTGGCTTCATCTGTCAAATTAAACATATTTGACAGACCTGTTGATTTTTTTTTTCTTGGTTTTCCCTGACTGATAGGGCATGTACTAAAATGAACATGCCTGGCAGCTCAGTTTTAGTCTGAGGAGTTCAATAGATTATGTCTCTCAGGCATCCAGCTTTTTACCTGTTTAGGTCAGTAATACATTTTCATTAAAGGAGTTATGAATATAATTGTGATTGGGTAAACAATACCAGAATTCCACCACTTTGCTTATATGGTTCTTTTCCTTGTTTCCATTACAGAAGGGCACTGAGCATACCTACAGACATTTATACTTCCATTACATTACAGGTATTTAATTTCCATTTTCTTGAGACTATTTCTATTTTTGGAAATGCCCATTGACCAACCACTCTCTCTAACCAGTAGGTTTGGTCTGTGATAACTAGGTGTCAGTTGTTGGCAAGATATATAGTACACACCCAATCTGTTTTTCTCAAAAGGAATGAGAAAGTAATGAGGTGTGTCAATATAAAAGTGAATTGTATTTCACTGTCCCACAGCTCTGTGTGTGTCAGGCCCTGATCTTCCTTTTGCTCATTCATTTGCCAGCCTGTTCTTTGGGTCCAATTTAGTGAAAACATAACAATGGAACAATGGGAAGCAATGGATTGCACTCACTTTTAGGAGGTTTTGTGAACTACTCACAGCAAGAGGGGACATTATTCCAATAAAAATGAAATACTACACTTCTGGTTTCATATCACCTGATTGACACGTAATAATCTTTGCTTTCTATTATCTTAAGAAGATAAATTAATGTTACAGAAGTAGGTGTCCTGTGATAAAGAGAACTCCTTTTTATGCAGAATAAGCAACAACATCTATTCTTAAAGGTCTTTTATTGTCTTTTTTTCAACTGATTAGAAATACCTCTACAGCTTTTGATAGCAATAACAGAACCTGTTGTCATAGTCCACAGGTTTCCCATTTAGCATGCACAGGCATAGTAAATCTTCAGCTATGATTTGACTTATAAAGAAGTACATTTTTTTTCCTCTGTGAAATCAGCATGTTTTCCACAGTCCTTATATGTTAATCTGAGATTAAACTCTGATCTGAAGGAGAAACAAATCAGTCAGACAGGAAGCTGATGCCCATCTGAAGCCACTAGCACAGTCAGCAGCTTTATCCAGGTAACCCAACAGTGCAAAGAATGAAATGCCAGGTCTGCATCTGTGTCCAAGCAGACTGGGCTTCACACACTTGTGTCTGCTTCATTTTAGAGCAGCATTCTGGTGTGACACTGTAGTGGGTATAAAATCCAGGATGGAAAGGTCTGTGCTAAAAACATGTTTCCCCAGAAACACTGATCTGGCTTGCTGAGAACTAGGACCTCCCAAAACAAGTCTGACAACCACACCAAGCTGAAGGCCACCTGTCCACAACAGAGGGCTGAGAGCTAGCACTAGCCAGAGGGAAAAGCAGCTCTGAAGTTAGTGGCAAGATATATGAGATTGTACAGAAAAGGGGTGCAGGGACTGTGCTATAAGGAGAAACAGAATGAGCATGAAGAAGAAAATTTTCTTCAGAAAGTGCTTGTGGAAAGATCCATTTTAGTTCCTGAATACTGTTTCAGACAAAGGACTGCAGAACTCCACACACTAACGGACTCCCAGTCATGGTTGTAGTCACTGGAACAGGTTTAAACGAAGAGCGGCAGCATTGAGCTAAACCCCTCCCAGAGCACTTAGAAGTGCAGAGAAGATGATTTTCAGATTGCATGTATCTCACAGATCTACACCCCAGGGGTTAGGGGATGATCTAGCTGTTAAGGGTGATCCAACCTTTAAGGGTGACCCCGGAAAATCTCTTATATGTTTGGTTAGTTTACTGCATTTTCCATCCCATTCTTTTGAAAAAATCTCAGTTGGTGTTATTCCATTTAATTGTAACTTAATCTCTGGAATCATTATTTTATACCTGGTTAATAATGAAAAATAAGCTTGATTCTCTTACACCTCTGAACATAAGAGAAGTTCCTGTAGAGTGCCCACTGAGCTAAATACCATGCAGAATTGTGCACTGCAAAGTCTCCTTAACCCCCACATGTTGTACAGAAAAGTTATTTTTATTCCTTCTAATTTAGCATCTGTTTCTGCGGTACAGCAGTCCCATGCAGAGCTTCATTTAAGTCTGGAGGTCTGTGTCAGTATTAAGGTCTCTGATAACAGATTGCAGTGAAAAATTGAGAAATGATTATACACCATATTAATTTATGCAATATAGAAAAATAGAAAAGATTTGAAGAATGTCTCTGTTGGAAATGCAAGATCAAAAATGTGCCACTGGGTTCAATTTATTTTTTTTTAAATTGGGTAGCGGACATTTGGCACATGAAACAACCTTATAACAAAGCTTCTATAAAACATTTTAGACCTCTGAAGCTAAAAAACATGTTCTTTTTAATGCTGTTAAGAAGAGGCAAAATTCAAAGGCTAACAAGTTGTAATTGCTTTTTGAAAAGCAGGCTGCCTAAAGTGAAGGCTATTTTTGCCCATTTACACAGTGTACTGCATCCTAGCGAAATTATAGAAAATTATATGCCATGGTTTTCTTTCTGCCTTTAACTAGCTTTATATGAATCTTACAGATCATCTCTAAAATTTTGTTGCATTGCACCAATTGTATTACGTTTACAAAAATATTCTACCCAAACACTCCAGATTCCTGATAATTGGCTTTCTGCAGGGACTAATGATGAGCATGTTATTCTATTTGGTGCAAAGCTCTTCAGGGGATCATTCTTCTGTATTTACTTAGTCTCTACTACCCACAACACCAAATCAAGTTTATGTTTTGGAGGTCCATCTTGGGCAAGATGAAGTTATTATAACCAGCACCATGGAACAGAGAAGCAATGGTATGAGCATTTTGCTACTTTATAATGAAAAGTTAAATGGAAAGTAGGTCAAGTTCTCCTTATTTAATTCAAATAATTTCTCAGTTCCTGAGCAGTATGTAGAAAACAAAAGAAATGTGGAGATTGTTTCAAGTTTTTTTCTCATTCTTGAATAAAATCACATAACCCATAACATTCTTCAAAAATATTATATATTAAAAATTGACTTTGATTAATCTACACGTAATTGTAATGGCAGTGTTTTGTAAAAGAGTAATGGATCCTTTATATTTAGAAACAACTGCAGACAAATATGAGCATTAGAAACTCTTTTCATTATGGTAAAATATATGAAATGCCTTTTGTTTTGGCCTTTTTCCTCCAAACCCAAAGTTTTAGGGTCTGATATTTGAGCCCAAAATGGTACAATAAAAAGTATGAGACAAATTCAGAAAAGGTAAACTCATTGGTGGATATTGAATGTCGTAGGTCCAAATGCAGTCTCTCATTCAGGGAGCTGCCAAGTCAGAAGTAGCAGGAAATGAGCATAAATCAGCAGTGGAAAGATAAGTGTGTGCTGATAGCTAATTCTGGCAAATACTAGAGGCAGCATACTGATCCCCATGTCACTTTGGACTGACCCACTGTGCTAGCACTTATGTTTTTAGGTATTTACTTTCTTTTCTTTTTAAAACATAACTTGAGTTTTCTTGGGAGTTGGAACAGCTCTCTACCAATTGTTATGTGGACAGGCACTCTTAAATGGAAACTTTATTGTCAAAGTAAGATATTTTCTGTGTTATTGCTTGCCAACAACCATAATGCTTTCCAACTCAGGTTGAGCAATTTTATTTCTGTTCCAGCATCTATATGCTTGGAATAAACACGAAGTACAGGGTGCATTTCTGTGTCCTTGGACTTGTTTGTTTCTGTGTACTATGGCAAAACTGTAGGAGATAAGACAGCCTATAAGGCTGTGTTTGATGGATATGTGTGGCACAGCTTAGTGTTCCATTATGGGTATTAGATGAATACACATACACACAAAGAGAGATGCTGAATACTGTTCATGATGGGAATGAATGGAGCTATGGTCAGGGCTTATTTTAGGATCACCTGAAATCTCATCCAGTAAGACTGGGAGATGCTCTGCAGCCCCAGGATTCCTATCACATCTTGTCAACCTGATCTGTTTTGCCTAGATAGCTCAGTGTTTCTAAGACTCATAGAGAGAATGATGAAAGGACGTTGAAGTGTCTTTAGCTGGTTCATTTCTTCCAGTTTTTTACTGCTGTCTCATCTGATAGGGAGAGATTGTCTGGGAGGCTTTCCCAGTGTTGTGGCAAGGTTAGTATGAGGGCAGCATCAGCCAGAAAAGTCCAAAGCTGAGAAGACAGAAGCAGTTCAAGAGGCTTAAGGGGAATTGCTGAAGGACATGGCTGACTTACATCTCAGTCCTTTGCTGAGGCTCTTTTCATCAGCATTCACAGCTTGCATGTCAATCTGACGACTTCCACACTAACAAATAATATAAGTGACTTTTTATATACCACTGTCTGGCCAATGCTCTTATGCCTATTTCTGTCCAACTTAACCCTAATTTTAATGAGCTTTTCTTACCTCTATACCAAATTATTTTAACTCATATTATGCTGCATGCAGCTAAGACTCAAAATTATTCAGAAACCTTCAGCCTTCCACAGAAAATTTGACACAGCCTCAGCATCACATGAGCAGCCTAAAGTCTCTAATCTGCTTCTCACTCCATCTTCAACACTACAAGTCAAGAGGTTAAGATGAGAGTCTCTTTGCCTGCAAGCCAGTGCTGTCATTTGCTGTGCTCTGAAGGCTCCTGAACTCTGTATCCTCACTTCAGACTCTACCTTTACTCCTGAGTTGTATAAAAAGAATCACATACTTTTTAATGTATCTGACTACATTAGTCACAGAAGCACAGCACCACAAAATGGTTGAGGTTGGAAAGAACCTCTGGAAGGTATCTTGTCCATACCCCCTACTCAAGCAGGGCCATCTAGAGACAGTAGCCCTGGACCACATATCAGATAACTTTTGATATCTATCGAAAAGGATGGAGACTCCACAACCTCCCTGGACCTTTTTCACTGCTTGGCCACTGTTATAGTAAAAAAACCAAAAGTGTTTCCTCATATTCAGAAGGAACCTCCTGTGTTTCAGTCTGTGCCCATGGCCTCTGGTCCTGGCACAGAACTACTGAAAAAGGCCTGGTTCCAGTTTCTTTGCATGCTCCTTTCCAGTGTTTATATACATCAATAAGATCCCCTCTGAGCCTCCTCTTCTCAAGGACGAACAGTTCCAGCTCTCACAGCCTTTCCTCAGGGAAGAGATTCTCCAGTCCCTCGTTCACCTCCATGGACCTCTTTTGTATTGGGTTGTCCAGAACTGGGAAATAGAAAGATGACATTTAACATATATAACATGAAAATCAAGGATTATCATGGTATGAAATCATTATTTTTAACAAACAAATCCAAATCAAAAAATCATTACATAATTTTTATCACTTTTCTATATCTTATTTTACTGATGGGTAAGTTTTCAAGCAGTTACAGCTACAGAAATATCCGGTTTAGTCAGAGCGACAAAACAATCCAGACACTACGAATTTGTCCCTTTGCTAGGAAAGTAAGTTTGAGCCTTCAGATGTCAGGAAGAAAGAAAAATATCAGGAATAATCTGCTGATCAGAAAGGGAGATTTATTGATTCTTAAACTCAGCTCCCACTGAGAAAATAGAGCTTTGGCTTTGGTTTTGTATTTGACTCCAGATAAATTTTAATTTTTCAAGGAACTAAGATAATAATGGGACATTATTTTAAAAAATCTCATTTTTTAGAAGAATCAATTTGACTGATAAGTAAAACCTTTTTTGTTTTTTCAAAGGATGAGTTTACGCAAAGAGAGTTCAAGTCAGATCTTTCAGTGTATGTGCTGTTTCTGATAACTGGCATAGAATAGCAAGTGTAAACTTGCTATTTTAAGGACATATATCATGTTTGATTTACAATGAACTCACTGGCTTAATAGAGGAAGGAAGTGATATATGAAACCTGAGTGTGCAGCTAAGTTGACTCTAAGCTGAGGGTAGCAGGAAGGCATCAGAGAGCAATTCTCACTTGGAATCCATTCAAAATGAACTGCTGAATCCTTTCACCCAATCCAGAAGAAGCTCAATTACAAGAAGTGACATTATGCAACATAATAAAAGTAGTGTCAGCTCCAAATCTGTGAAAGCTTGTTGACACGGGGAATAAGTCAAACTGATGGGACCATATGGTGAGAAGGAGTGTGGGAACAGTCCTTCTTGTCTTCCAAGCAGGGAAGTTTCTGGCAGCATTCTCAACTGCAAATACATCTCATGCCCTTTAAATCCATCCGTTGAAGTGCCATGCAGACAATATGAATGGTGGTGAGCAAATCAAGGTGTTCTATGGAGGAAGGTGGTGAATATAGCTCCGACACACCAGGGTATAGCCCAGGTTGCTAACACTGCCCAGGTTGCACTGGTGTACTGCCACAAGGAGCCCTCACACAAATTGTCATAAACAAAACAAATCATTACACAGGAATTCATTGTCTCACCATGGAATTTAAAGCAATTTATTCAGCGATGAAATACATTGTGAAATAAAGGACTTTAGATTGCCACCAGCTTTCAAGCACCCATGCTGTAAAGGCCACTTATTCACAGAAGACTAGGTAGTTGATAATTTTGAAGCCAATTACAGTCTTTCTATTGACTTTAACTGGACTTAAATAAGCTTAAGAGAAAAGGCCTCCAATTGGACAAATGTTGATATAAAAACCTCTGGTAGGAGTAGTTCACAGTCTGCTCTAATCTTAATCCCACAGAGTTCTATTCAAATTGGAATGAGAGAACCTTACTAAGTAAACAGTGAATCCTATATTATAGGAAATTTAGATGAAATAATTTTCCTGAGTTAATGGAGACGGTTGCATTGTTCCCTCTGTAAGAGGCATCCTGAGGGTTGGGTGGGAAAGACAGGAAAGAAAGTCATAATGAAGGGAAGGAGAAATTTATTTAAAAAAAAAAAAAAGGAAAAGAAAATCATGTCAATGATCTATGAGTAAGGAAGAACTAGAAATGTGACTTTTTTCCCTAGTGGTGAAAACACTAATGTTCCTGAGCAGCCTTCCAGAGAAGAATAATAAGAAAACCAAGACAATTTAAGGATGGAGTCTATGTCCAACATTACAGGAAGCTGTTGCCCATGAAATTGAACATTGTAACTCACAAGGTGCGAGTGTTTGCACTAGTTGTGTGTTTGCACTAGTTAAGAAACCCGTTAAGGACACAGAGTGTAACACTACTCCATCATTTTTCTGATGCTACCTGATTAGCACACTCCCAGGCATGATTTTAACCTGAACCCAGCGGCACTTTCCTGGACAGGAGAATGGTTTGGGAAATAGCACATGTCATAAATTGCTCTCAGCAGGCAGTATGAGACCATATTGCCAAGGGAAGTGAGAGAAAGAAAACATTTAGTCGTGGGCAAATTTAACAGTGCCATTTCTCAACACTGCCAGGGAATGGCCCCAGAATGTTTTAGGAGTAAAAATACATACTTCAAGTTATTTTTTCCTTTCAACTTAACTAGTCATTGTGCCTAAAGTGGAGATTTTAAAACAGGGAACTAGCCTTCGGAGGCTGGATACAGCCAGCTACCATGGTGGTATTGCAGTGAGATGTCCAACCTACCAGTGGCAGTGACCAGTTTATGGCACGAAACTGGTCTGCACAGTAATGTGTTTAGAATTATTTGTGAAAGTGACTTTTTTTCACCTATTTACTTATAAAATTCACAAATCAGTCATTATATTTCTCCTGAGGCTCTTGCCAGAAAGACTAAAAGTGTTACTTTCTTCATCCTCTGACTCCTACATGCAGTTTATCTAGTATAAGTTAGAAACATTTTGGTCCTTTTTCAGGCTGCATTTAAGTAAATTAGTAATTTAATAAAAATTATTTTATTCTTTTATTCAGGAAAACTTGTGTTAACCCCTAAATTTACACAAACTATCCAATGTGCATAACAATGGAGCAAAGATTTTCCTACAGCATAATTCCAATTACCTGTTTTACAAGTATGGCATCTAACTTTTATGGACATATAAATCTCTCTATGCAATTACTCTTAGGCTGGGTTTTGTTTTGTTCAATTGGCTTTTTTGCTTTTATTTTTGTTTAGTGGTTTGTTGGTTTTTTTTTTTTTTTCTTTTACTGAGCAGAACAGTTGCTGCAGTTTTATTCTGGGAGGTAAAGGATAAGTTAATTGATAATGGCACCATTTGCAGAGTTTGCAGTGTTCTCTATTTAGCAATTTAGGTTCAAAATATTCTTTCTCATAGATTAGAATAATTCTTAACCATTTCATCAAAGAACAGGTACCTATAAGAGGAATCAAGTTCTATTGAATGAAGATGAAATTCAGAGCATAAGTTACTTGGTACTTCATCAAACTGTCCTCTAAATGCTTCAAATGGGGATATCCTTTATAAGGTTACAACCTGGCAAATGGTTTATCAGGATTTCATTTTTAAAGTGTTTGGTTGCAAAATTTTTTTAATGTAAGTTGATACATTGCTTCAGAATACTGACAGGAAGCCAAATTTAGTCTCTTTGGTTGGTCTTCTTAATCTCTCCTTAGATTTTTTTAATGTTGAAACATAGAATGCTAAGTTATGGAGTACCTTCTAATTTATTTATTTAATTTATAACTACCTGAAGTACTACTTACTTCCTTATCCTCCTAGGTAATCCAATATAGCCTTAATGGACACATACCTTAAATAAATCAGGGCTGATGCCTGAATCAGAAAAAAGGAACCAAGCTTACTGATGCAGAGTGCCTAAAATGAAAATTACAGCTCCCAAGTAGGTGATTCTGCAAAAATAGTGGGGCCTGCTCTTGGGTTTTTTAATGATCTGCAATGCACCAGAATGGCCCCTGGCATGTAGTTAAGCTACAAAAGGAACATTTTCCAAACTCAGCTGCATTCATCCATCTTCATAAATTCTATTTCTCTGCACAGACTTTCTGTTCTTGAGGTCATTTGGCTTACTATTTAAAAGTGCCACTAAGCTAGGTACCTGAAACACCCATATCTGGGAAAGGGATTTCATATGCAGAGGTCATCCTGCATCACTACCCATTCTGACCCAGTATTCCAAAGCATCTCTCTAACTGCTATCTCATCTTTTCAAAAATCTTCTCTTCTGTCATAGCTGGTTTGAGACAAGAACTTTAGTGTTATTTACCAGTTGTGTAGTACTTAGTATGTCAGAGTCCTGGTCCACTGCTGAGATTCTTGTGTGCTGCCACTAAGCAAGCAACAGGAATCTGGGAACTGAGCTCTGGTTGCAATGTCTCTTCAAACCATTCACAGAATTACCTGTTTAACGCAGCCACTGCTGTGTGCCTCTGAAGGTGCTGCTTGCCAAGCTGCTGAGCAAGACAATTAAATGTTATTCCACTACCTTCTCTGAGCTGGGATAATTTTCTTTCCTTTTTCCAAAGACTGAGTAGAAACCCTGTTTATCTTCCCTGCATTTTGTCCAAAGCATGACCAGCATGTCTCCATCCTGACAAATTCCATGTTATACTCACTATATGATGAGTTTTCTTTGAGAAGGATGCTTTTATGTACAACTTGCAGTTTTTGCTCTACATTTTTAGCTCTTGTTGCTTCATTTGCAGGAGCTTAAGTAGCATTATTTTGGAATGAGCTTTTCTGGGAGTATGTGACACTGATTGGAATCAGTGCTCTTTTCTCATCCTGATGCTCTTTTTGTAACAATGAACTTGTGACACCATTCTTACTCTAGTGCTTCCAGCAACACATGCTGTCACCACTCATTTTTGGGTGCGTGTCCAGGCATTATAGTCTGTGCTAAGGGAATGGGACATTCCTTAAAACTTCTGTTCACTTTACAGCCTGAACAGCTTGCTTCCAGACTGAGTCTGCAAGTCCAGTAATTTATCAAGGTGGGATCCTACAATTGCTACATCACATTATTATACATAGAAGACTAAAGAAATTTGAGTAGAATTCACAGATTTTATGAAACTATTTTGCTTGACTTACAGCAGGTGTTTACCTGCTGCTCTATTTTACAGGTCTGGTGAATGCCCCAGGCTCGTTCACATCTGAAATGAAATCATCAACAGTAAAATCAATGTGATGTTGCACAGGGATGTAAACCCAGGTGCCCTTGTGTTTTTGAATTATCTGAGTTAAGCCCTAGCAATGATGAATATATTTCATACTGAAATTTTCAGAAGTTCCTCATGAGGTGAGGCTGAACTGACTACAAAGACTTCAGATCACACTAGCTGCTTGAATTCCCTGGCTGCACAGGACCAATCTGAGCAGTGGTTTTAGGTCTATTCTTGTTCCAAGGTAGAACTACCTGTTTAATGATGCAACAGTAGCTGAACTTTTTCTTTCTCTTTTACTACTCACTATGTCCATTCATATGACCAGAACAAGGTGTGTATGATGGTTCTATGCTGATTATAGCCTGCTTTTCATGGGAGGAATCCTACCAGATTTGATTAAATCTGTGAATGAAAGGCCCCTAAATACCAGCAGAGTAGCATGAAGAAGCCCAGAATAAGAGTGAATCAGAGTCTTAAGTTATAATCATTATTAGCTATATAAAGACATCAAGCAGTACTCTCTTCATCATCTCTCTTCTGGTCTTATCCTATTGCACAATGGTTCTCATCACTTCAAACTGATCAAAGTCCTTCAGGTCTCAGAGGGTGCTGCTCACCTTGCTGTCTCCCTGTTCTACCTGACCACTGGCCTGAGACATGGGGGAGGCCCCATGTCTGTGTCATTAGGACATGCGGTTCTGCTTCCCCAGATCTGAACAAAGTCATGATATGCCATCATATCCCATGCCCAAAAGGAGGTTTGCAAGCTAGACATTCATGTATCTCAACCCTCTTACAGGTTTAATTAGGGAATGTGCAACAGAAAGCCTAACACCTACAGGATGGACTCTCCCTGCAGAAGAGTTACCATTATCACTTCTGCTGAGACAGGTTGTTAGGGATAATACTTACCCTGCATGTAATAGCTTAATATGTACAGCACTTGGCCAGGAGATAGGAAGCTTACCTTCTGGATTCTCCATCATCCAAGGCAGACTGGACTTTTATGTCTCAAGCAAATGCCCTAAACCCAAGACAGATTTGAAAATACAAAATGTTAAGAAGGTTTCTTAACTCCTCATTCATCCAGGCTGTGAAGCAGACTACACTGGGATGGAGAGAGAACATTAAACACTCAGTGGAAAGGCTGTCTGAGAGGCATGCAAAGAGATGTTGGTTGGAATTGTGGCTCTACTCAGGACTGAAGTTGTAGTTTGTGTGAAAAAGTCGTTATGCAGAAGATGAAAGTAAGGACCAGCCATTTTACTTTATAGTAAGTAATTCTTCAAAAAGTTCCTTCCTGGTTCTACTTCTAGTCATATAAAATAAGACAAGAGAAAAAACAATTTAGAATGAAATGCAGAAATTAAAGATATTTTTGAATTTGTATTATAGAAGGTTGGAGTCCCACTGTTCAATACTGTAGGCAGCTATTAATTATTTCATGCCTTAGAGGACACAGTCATGAGCTGACACTTCAATGTACCCTACCACAAACCTGAAACCATTAGGACTGTCTGTCTTTTAAGAGACGGGAGAGAAAATTATGTCTGTCACAAAGTTCACAGGATCTCAAACCTTTTGATAAAATGAGACAGAGATTTACTACCTTACATCTATTCCAATAGAAGTGAGGTTTATATACTTCAACCTAGATTCTTTTTTTATAAATAGCACTTCTGTAATGTTTCCTTTCAGATTTGGAGTTAGCACCACTGCTACCTCTTTTCTGTAATGTTTTACTCTTGTCCTTTGACAGTTACAAGCATCCTAGAGAATAAAGTAAAGGAAAATTTATCCCTCTCACATAGAACTAACTGCAGTAATTTTCTTATACTTTGACTGTAAATAACCTTTGCTTTTTTGTTGTTGTTGCAGTCTTTAGTTATGGCTTTCTTCCTTTTTTAATTTATGCTACTTATGCCAAGAAATTCCAGATTGAATAATTTCTGAGTTACATTTTTTTTTCAGTTAGGCAATGTGGCTGCACTTTTGCTGTGTTATTAAATTCACTTTTGCGTGCGTGTTTTAACAGTCAAGACCTCTTTAAATGCAGAAATACTTTCAAGATCAACAAACACTTAAATAAAATAAAACCAAAATTCTCTGTTGACTTTCTATTGGAAATGTTGTGCTTTGAGCTGAGCAGATACATAGGGGTATAAAATATTGTTGGTTGTATTGGTTTGGTTGGATGAGTAAAAACTATATCTTACAACGTTAATTTTGTTCAGGGAATGATCCAAGTATATTCTGACAAACACAGTCCCATGAAAAAGTTGCAAGACAGTTGACAACAATCTGGTGGAAAACACCAAGAAAGCCATGAACAAAAGAGAAACAAAATAAAACACCTCTTACATTCCGTATTCCCTCTGTCTTTGCCCTATCACATGAGCTATAATCAAAGCTTTATATTTTGTTTTGCTGTCAGAAGCCTCTTGGTAGGTTGTCTTCTAATTATTTTAGCCAGAGAATACTGGTGCTATAGCCAAACTAAGTATAGCTTTCTGAGTAACATGGGGATATTGTACAGGCAATGTTCTGGATCAATAATTCCCAGTTTTTATAAGTCAAATTTCACACCAGCCAGAACAGATCCCACTGAGACAGTGTACATCAGAAGAATGTATTAATTTCAGTTGTGTCCATATATTTGGCTCATACTTCATGGTTTGGGAACCTCTGTCTCAGATTAGGAAAATAACTCCTATTCATGTATTTTCATGTCTTTCTTCCCACTCCTCTTTTTTGTAACAGTTCTTATTAACATCATCTTCAGTTTTGTCATTTAAAAACAATAAAAACCTCTGGGAATTTTACTTACATGACAATGGAAATCTGACATTCTTTTTTGTTTCTTAAGAATTTCAGAGGATTAGGCTGGAATTTTTTTTCTATCAATCAAAGTTATATGTTTGCTTTTAGAAACTATGTTTATTTGTCTCATAAGGTTTTTTTCTTAAATTCTTATTGCCTAATTCTTTCTCATCACATAGGCACTTTGATTTCAGAACACCAAGCAATTTCAAAAACTCTTTTATCATTCTAAACTTTCTGTGACTAATATAGGCATCTTAGATAAGGTAGTGTTTTTATTTTAGAAACCTCTCTGAGTTGAGAAATCCTCACAAAATACTTTGCAATCCTTTTGGCAGACCTTCAGAAGGCAGTCTGGGCTATAAAAGATCAAAATGTAAGAATTCTTTAGCTGTGTGAGACCCTGGCTGCCAAGTCTACTTTGAAACAAGTCCTTACAAGAAAAGTACTTCTGATTTATCTTTTTTTTTTTTTTCTGAAGGTGTTGGTTAAGGCAGTTTTGTCTCTTCATGTCCCCACATCTCTTCTTCATCTTCCTGCTTTATGAGTTATTCAAGTGGTTAAAACAATTATAAAGATATAGATGGATATAAATAGGTGTGTGACAAGTACAGACAAGCATGAGTCTTGGGTTCTTAACCTACAATGAGTTCAGGAATAAGTTCCTAAATCCCAAGTGTGCTCTGATCATTGTTATCAGTAATTATCTTGCTTAATTAAGAAATCAAATGCATTATCCCACTCAAGCTAATTTGAATCTCATTCTTCCAAACCTCTACAAGATTGGATAGTCCACAGCATAGCATAGCAGAGAATTTAAGAATACAAGTCCAAAATAAAGCCCTCAAATGTCACAAAATACAATGAGATAATTCTGTTTTAGAATCAAGCATAAGAGTATTTACAAGTTTCTAATTTTTGAGAACTGTGAAATTATCAGCACAAGTTAATTTATTTTTATTTTATCAAAAGTATAGTCCACACCTCTTGTCACACTAGTACTGTGTGGAGAGACACCCAGTTGTAACACCCTACACTATTCCAGCCTAATGGATACTCTGATTTGCTGTCAGAAAGAAAGAACCAAATCCAAATAATTGTGTAACCTGTCAGAGGAGAGTGGCTTCTTCATAACATCGCTGGCCTGAACATTAGGTGGAGCCATCTGCATGATGCCTCTTCAGACCTCAGTTGTATGGCACTTTATCATTGATAGCATCTTGCATTTAGATATTTGCTCCCAAATTAAGTATCTTTCCCAGTCAACTTAATCTCTGTAAAAAATGGGAAGGAATTAAAGTAAAACTGGTTTCTGTGTATCACTAGGTTCTTTCCTGAAAAATTCTGCATCAGCAATGACTTGTTATTTGCTTGTCACAGTATTAATTACACCTTTATTCTGCATTTCCCCATGCCGCATTACTTATTACAATTCCATTTCTTGTGTGAGGTTAAGGAAATAAAAAAAAAAAAGAGAAGTAATTCAGTATGTGACTTATTTATTTAAGGAAAGTGGTGTTTTGCTGTTATGCTAAGGCCCAAAGTTATTGCTGTTTTCTTACACCAAGGTTCATAGAATCATAGAATGGTTGGATGGTTGGGGTTGGAAGAGACCTTAAAGATCATCTAGCTCCAAATCCCTGCCATGTGCACATGTTTTGCCTTTGCTGTCCACATTTTCCATATAGGCCTAATTTTTCCTCATGTGCCATGATTAGATTGCCTGAATTACGGTTCACTTTTGTCTGTCTCTGACATTTCTGTCTCAGACTATGAAGTAGTTGTGTTTCCAATAAGCAGTCACCCCTCAAGGCTGGGTACCATGCAGTCCACACACCAAGATCCCTACTAGACATCTGCAGCACGTGAACTGCTGTTCTACCCTTACTATATACTGCCATCTTTTCAAACACAGTATTTTTTCTATTTATTTACCCAATAGTGCTTCCTTGTTGCCCTTCCTGTCCCTACAACAGCCTCAAGAAAACCAAAACTATGGCAACACAACAAACACAATACATTGTTAATTCCTGTCCCACCACACTGGAGAAGCTCTTTTCCCTATGGATGTGTATTCTTGGCTGGGCAAGTGTCAGCAAACACTGCCTTAAGCTTTGTGTCACTGCCCACTCATAGACCACAGAAGCCCCTCAGTGCCAGTGGTCTTTCCTTGCAGTGTATTCAGAAGGAATGCCTGCTTTTCTCTCTCCAACAGCTGGTTTTCTGTGTTTGTTCATGTCTTTGAGACCACCATGGGTCTGTTGAATTTGCTTCACGTAAGCTATTGGTAAGATTTACAGGATATTGCGGAGGGCAAAGGTATGCATGGACTGATAGGTTGGTAGTAAGAGACTTATTTCTCTGGAGAAACATGCTAAGCAATAATTTCTGGTAGAAAGTTGCAGTTATTTCACCTGTGACAAACCAGCAATTTTGAGACTGTGGTTGCACAAATCTCCATTGTGTTCACCTTCCTGGAAGCATGTTCAGCTCCTCTCTCCATCCAGTCAGGATAGAAATTGATCTGTCAGTAAATTCCTTAGAAGTTATTCTGAGAGACTTCTCTTTCAGACTCATCAGTACTTCTATTGTACTACACAGAAATCATCAAAATCTTTTTGTGGCACTTGGGGACATTGTTCAGTAGTGGACTTGGCAGTGCTGGGTTAATGGTTGGACTCAAAAATCTTAGAGGTCTTTTTTCAACCTAAGCATTCTATTTCCAAACTTAATGGTCTAAATACCAAACTGTTTGTCATGTCCATTCACACTTCCAATTAATAAATTGATTCAGACAGGATTTTATTAAAAAATAATATCAGCTTGTTGCCTACAGGGAAAGGAATGCCAAAAAGAGATCTGATGATGAATATTTTCTACATTTTATTAAATAGTATAAACAAATATTAATGCCAAAGTGTTGAATACAACAGGAACTAAGAATCATCATCCAATAAAACCTTGGCATACTTTGTTGAGGTACTCAGAGTTCTGGCTGATAATGACAAATGAAAATAAATGAATATATTCTGGTTTATTAAGAATAAGCAGGATGGTCTTTAATGCTGAATTAAAAAAAGGAAATAAATAAAATTTCTGTGACCATACAGTAAATCTTATTTTAAGCAACATAGATTTAAAAATATTAAAATAAAATACTCAGTGTAAGCAGTCAATTTTTATTTAATTATCACAGAGTTGCAGTCAAATAAAAATATTTTAAATATCTAGGTTTTGTACCATCAACCACTTTGCTGAAAGGGTTATTTGCTAAGAAAAATCACAGCTTCATTTCAAATTGATTGGGATTAAATGGACTAGAAAAAATATTCTAATAGATTTTGAAATGAAAATAAATTAAAATTGGTATGCAGATTCTTTCTACTAAACTTTTAAATGTCTCTCAAGGTGTAGAATTGAGAAGATTTTTTTTCTAATTTTTTCTTCATATAGTTTCCTTTCCTCTGCTCCTTTTGAAGCATATGAGACTGCTAGTATTGGACTATGCATTGCATTTTTGAAAGTTCTTGTAAGTTTTCTTTGAAAAGGTCACGTATGTCCATTGATTTACTGTTGTTAGGTACTTCTGAAATCTTCAAGTGATTTAGCAATAGTTTATGGCACAAAAGATTTTTAAACAAAACAAGCAACATAAACCCTTTTAAAAAGTTCTCTTTTTTCTCCTTAGCATAATTCTATTTAAAACAGGGTTTCTACCAGTCTATTATCACAAAATTTAAATGACATAATTCTGCTGAGAAAAGCTGCTCTTGAGACTTGCTGGTATGACCAAAAGCTCTCCTGCCACTAATATGATTTTTTACTTCCAACTCACTTACACACTATAACCTTACCTATACTAACCTTTTTCAGAGTCACTTCTCACTTTACCTTTTCTCAAGCTTGTCTAAGTTAAGAAAGCAATTTTATGCCCTTAATCAATATTTTTTTAACCCAAGGAAACAGAAGATTATCTATTGACACTTTGATTCAAAAAATACATTCAAATGTTCAACAGGGCTTAGTGATCTCTTTTGGCATAGATCCCATCTTGACTCTAATATTTCCTTCTATATTTTTATATTTTCTTAGTTGAAAACTGTTGCTTGGCAACATGGATATGGATTCAGCACATTATATTTTTTCTAGCTTTGAAAGATTACTTTTTTTGTTTGTTTGACAAAGAGATCTGTTTCTTCAGTATTTGTAATATTATGGAGATGGTCCCATAAAATTTTATTAAATATCTAGAGTATTGTAAGCAATGAACTAAAAGGGCGGAACTAAATTATGGAACTAAAAGTTCAAGATATATAAAACAAAACGGTGTTGTAGAGGCTGTGTTGCTCTCAGTTCATGTTGACCAATGCCAATCAAATTTCTGGAAAATGTTCTCTCCGTCCATAAATTTGGAACCAATTTTCCAGTGGAATATTCATGTTAGGATTTGGCTCAAATGCAGTCTAACAAGAAAATTCATTAAGCTACTCCCAGCAATAAATAGTGTTTATGTTGCTCATGAAGCTAGTGATAAACAGTTGAAATCATCAAGAGACTTGCTCTTGAGTAAGAACCCTGAATAAAAGGGTTTTAAATGTAAATGTGTAAATAAGATTTTAAACAAGGGATATATCCCTGCAATTATTGTGTCATTTACAGAGGAATAGATAGAAAATGTATTATCATAAATGAGCCATTTTAGTTGGAGACATGCTTTGCTATTTTAGTTGGAGATTTTCACTTTTCCTGTTGTCACAAGGAAAGGTCTTGCTATGTATGAACTGATAAAACATGATAGGTTAATCTCTATTATCATAAGTTATCATTGGTTTAGGACATGGATACACCAAGGAAAGCAATAAAAAAATCCCTGATGGAATCATATCACCTTGCCCTATGTACTTCATGTCACTTTGAAATATTAACAAGGTACATCTCAAATGACAGTTTTCAAACAGCCTCTGTGACATATAATTGCAAGACAGACAAGCATGTACTTCATGAAGTTACAATTTATTTTACAGAAAAGAATCAAGTATTGATTTTGCATCACTATTTCCTAAATTTATGTAATCTGTGTGATTTGTCTATAAGTTAATCCTAGAATGTATTTTGCAATGCAGTTTTTGAAAGAACTTGTCAAATAACAACCTATTTTGTTATTGTACTACAGAACAGATATTTAAACTTTTTAGACAACCCCTACATGATATTGTTTTTTTCTGTAGGCCATTAATAGTTCTTTATTTTCAAAGCTTTGTTTTAATAGATTTAAAGCCAAAACCCCCCAAACCAGATCTTAACATTTGCAGATCAGTGAGCAGTTTTAGTGATAGACTGTGTTCTCAGATACAAACAGAGGTGCTGACAAACTTCACTTGCAAGATTCACTGGTGGTAACCATAGCCACATTTCTGAAACCTTAAAGCCTGATTGTGGGCTTTGCATGAGTATAATCATTGTTTTCAGTAATTTCAATAAAATAGGTTAAAAGTATATCCTAACCTTTTTTTTGCAGACTTACAGTCAGCTACAGGTAGTTTGTTAAGTGACATGTTTTAACTTGAAGTGTGATCATCTCATCACATTTTTGTGTTTTTTTCTCTCAATATATTCTGGATGGCATTTGTTTTCAACTTTTCACATTGACTACTTGTATTTTTAAGCAAATTTCTAACACAGAAGGCAATTAAAACACTTAGGGTACAGATCACCCATGGGCCTCATTATATCTTTGTTAAGCCAAATCTCTGTCAACTCAATACAACGCAGGAGCCATAAAAGTGCTGTTCAATGAGAATCAGGCCCACTTGAACAGAGAAGCTAGGCAAAATTTAATGGTCCTGATCTAATGTTCTTCGTATCTGTGAGTTCTCTCACATTATTTTTTAAATGTTCCTCCTTCACATGGGCTAGCACAATGTAAAGAAAGCAATATTTATGCTGAGAGAAATTACTTTTTTTAATGACATGCCAAAACACCAAGAGGTGGTAAAAAAGCCACTGGTTGTGAATTTTTAAGGTTTCCTGCACTTGTTTGGAAAGTGGTATAGTAAAGAGTTGTTATGATTTACAGTCTTAACTTCACTCAAATTTAAATGATTCTAAAGACCTCTTCAAATCAGACTTCTATTGCTTTATGTCTCTGATGTAAATCCTCCCCCATTAAAATGGCAAAACATGTGAGTTGGTGTTTATTAAACTTATTCAAATTCTTCTTCTGGGCCTTGACTTCATATCAGATTTTGTGACAGAATGCCATTAGGGGGAGATTGCTGGGTTTAATGAGCTTTGGTTTGAGTTTAGTAAAGCAAGTTCTATCATGTCTGTGCAGATGGCAACACAGAAATCAATGCCTCACATGGAAGTTACAGCCACTTACTTAAAATGTCTAACTCCAAGCTCCGGGCAACTCAACTAGTTGATATTAAATTCATTGAGGGCATAGATGTGCATTTGCTTTTGAAAATGATGGTTCTAAATCTGTAGAAACAAGAACTGCAAACTATTCCAACAAAAGAAATCATAAAATAACAGAATGTCTTAGGTTGCAAGGGACACCTTCCACTAGACCAGGTTTTTCAAAGAGACTAGATTGCTTAAAGAAATATAACAATCAAAGTCACTCTATTTTCAGATTACTTTGTGCCACCAAGATGTAAATAAATACATTCCTATGTCGACTTGCTGTGATTCTTGTAACAGATTTGTGATTTGCTGCAGTGACCAATCCTTTCGTCCAAACTTCTGAAATCTTGTGATGTACATATTGCACATTAGCTCTGAGGTGTTAGCACATTTAACATGAAGTTTTCAACAAGAAGGGTGCTTTGAATGCTGTAGAGCAAGAAATAGGCTGCAAGGTCTTTGACACAATTTCTTCCTCTGATGCCAATGACTGTCTAGTGATGTTCTTTGACAGTCATGAGAGTGTGTGTCTACCTTCTCAACCAGCAGACTGAAACAACGTCATGTTTATAGCCCATGAAGCCTGAATTATTCTGAGCTGAGCTTTAAAAGATGAAGGGCTCATAAAGCTGCTCTATAATTTAATTCCATGTGTATCCATGGATAATACCAATGTGAGTGGAAGGGATGGTCTAGTCATCACACATTATATTGTATGTATATTGTATATTATATTGTATAGGCACTGAATTAATTAGAGGGATATGTCTTGGTCTAAGCACAAGGCAGTCCTGGCTGTTGTCAGTGGCAAAGCTTCAGCTGATTTCAGCAGGAAGAGAGTTTTGGTATATTTACAGTGTTTGTGTCATTATTCTAGGTCTGTCTTGGTTTTCTTTGCCATATTTGGCTTCATTTGCTGAACAAGATATTAAAAAAATTACTGAAATTACTGATTCCCTGGGGGACTGTGAATATTAATTTATTTTTATTTTTGATTAATTAGTTACTTGTAAACTATTGCATTTATGGGCTTGAAATTACTTATTCTTTCTCTGAAAATTATCCTATATAACATCTGTCATTTTAAAACCTCTGCACACGCAGAATTTGCTATGCATTGTAAAACTAGAAATTGTATATTAGCCCCTCTAGATTTACTAGAGCATACAGCAAAGTCTGGAGATGTAAGACATTTTAGAAAGCAATAGTGTGCTTACTTCTCTGCTATTAGACCACTGGAACCTTTTTAGGTGTGCACAGTTTTAAAATAGTTGCTAAAATAAAAATAATATTGTTAGCATATCATCCTTACCTTTCTGTTCCATGTTCAAAGGTTCCCCTTAAAGTTTCTGATTAGTCATAAAAAAATTCTCTCCAAAGTAATAAGGTTTAGTGTTAACAAATGTATTGCTATTAAGAGTAACTACTGAAATAGGATATATGCTTATGCTTCTTTAAATTTTGTGTTGTCTAAATTTTAACTCATTTTTGTCTAATGTTTAATCCTCTGTAGAATACCTGTGTTCATTTATACTGATATACTGTTGTTTATACATTAAGCATATTATTTATTACTAAAAGTGTTATTCTACAGAAACAACAGTAAGAGGTAAAATCTCAAGTGTTGTTTGCAATTATATTTCATAGTAGAGTTAGTAACTTCACAAATACATGCTAAAAACACATGATAGCTGGCATACAGATGAAAGATTCTCTATTACATGCTACCTTTTAGGATAAAAATGCTGTAAATATACACTCATAGGGAATAAATTTATATTTATGCATACATATATAAATCATATGATTATGCATGTTACAGTTTCAGCCAAATAAGTAAATGGCTTCACTTAAACCATTTTTTTTGCCCATTTCTGAAGTATTTTTAAGTAGTAAGGCTATCACAGTTATATGTTCATACATATGACTATGTTTGAATTTATCTTAAAGATTGTTGTTGCATGTCCCTAAAAGTGGTGCCTGGATATCTAATGGGGAATCCTTCCATCACTGGCAGCCTCAGTAAATTATTGTCATAAGATAACTCTGATCCAGAATAGGTTATTTTTCTCCTGATGGACTTGATGTAATGAAAAATCCTCTGAATCAATGTAAACAATCATGAGTAGAAATGCAACATTGGTTTATATATTTGTGCTGCTGTAGAACAAACTGAGGATCTTCCTGCATTGAGGGTCATCCCAGAAATGTTTCCATTCCAGGTGCATGGAATATACAGAAAATAGCTTTGTGACAGCATTTCAAGACAGTAGGTATTTGCTTATCATTTCTGCCAAGCCCTGATTTCTGTTCATGACTTTTTGTTGGTATTTGGTTATATAGGCTTTGCAGATTACATAATATTACATAGCAATGGACACTGCTTTTTGGTGCCCTGAAGCTATCCTGAAGTTTGGCATTCTGGAGGAGATAAAAATCAGTATTTTCACAATAAAAATACATATTAAATGGAAGCGGTTTAGACATGAACAGTGTTTTTCCTTTCCTGTTTTTCTGCTGTTGCTGACATTATGTAACTGCTGGCTTTTAGGCTGTCACTAGGAGAAGTTTGCTGTTTGAGGAGTTTAGAATGAATTATAAATATGACTCAACAGCATTAATATTGTTGAAAAGAAAAGTTGCTGTATTTGGAATATACACTTCAAGGATATGAGGTAATCTTTTTACCATGTAAAAAAACAGTCATGAAAGCAGTCCTGATACCTCCTGGCCAGTTCCCAAATACATTTTAGGTTTTCCTACACGGCACATCCCTTCATTTGGTTTTGCTCCCTTTGGATCATCCTTATCTAATGCAAAATCTGAAGAAAAAATGTTTCCTACTCCTCTTTTCAGAACATGTTTTCATGAAAAACTTGCTTTTTCCTCCCTCCTTGCCCCTTATTAAAGGCTTATCAGTTTCTCCTGGTAGCTGTAGGAAGGAAACTGGAGAACTGCCTGTTGGGAATGTGGACAAGCATTAACTTGGGATAGGACATCCCTATGTCTCTATGGATCACAACAGGACACCCCATCACTGCTCTCTCATCTTTAGCCCACAGAGCTCTCATTTTGATTCTCACTGATAACAGCACCCTGTGTCACATCTGTGACACTGTCAGCATTATCAGAGCAACTCAGGGTAGCACTGAATCTGCAGAGACAAGGACACTTCAGGAAGAATGACAGCCTGAACGACACCAAATTCAGAAAACAGTTCATCAAAGGAAAGTGGGATAAAACTGGGTTTATTTAGTCTAGACAAACCTCAGAGCCTTTGCAAATAATTGATCTAGAGTGAACACAGTAAAAAAGTAGGGAACCTAAATTGTAGCACAACTTTACATTTAATCCTAGGAAAACCAAGTTGTCTAGCCATCTAAAATGCCTTTCTTCTTGGAAATATGTAAAATATTTTCCTTCTCCTCATGAAAGAATTATTTCAGAATCAAGACAGTATACTGCACAATTCAAGTATTCTTGGTGTTTTCAGGAGTAACTTCCAGGCAAATTTCCCTTCAATTTAGGGGACACCCCATACGACTTAGATATATGGATATAACTTCAGTTAGATTGACCAGCTTTGACATATTGCAAGTGTGAAGAAACAGGAATCACACATTGGAAACTGTATTTTGTCGTACATCTGAGCACAGTCAGGCTGAATTATTTTGCTGAATTATCTGAACTACAGATGAACTCAGCTGCTAAACTCTCTGTTTTCATGCAAATTAGATGTTGCTATAGGCTACCGATCCCTCAAGTTGCCATCACAACCTTTCTCAGCTTGGCGAAGTTTGGATACTCAGTAAGTAATTAGTACCAGTAATCTCCTCTGTAAAGTATCTGCCAAATTCACTGTGTAGCTACTTCTAGCTATCATCTTGTAGAAAACAGTGTGTCATACGGCTTAAAAATAATCAGGTAATTTCTTTCCTATGACTTACCCTTAAATTTATTTATTTTTATAATATGCTTAGAAAGGAAGAAAAAAAATGAGGATCTGCAATCTAAAAAAAGCCAGGCATCAAAACGGGAATTCATTGTATGCACAGTTGTTATAAAATGAACTCATCTAAATGCAACAGTTTAAAGCTGTTCAGCAAAAGCAATTCCACCCTCCCCTCAATATGAAGCAAACAAATTTACCCTTGCAATACCAGTAGTGTTTTGAGGAGAGCGTGAGGACTCTTTAATACATTTAGGGCTTTTAAAATACAGGAAAAAACCTTGGAAGAGCAGAGAAATACAGTGAAATGAAAATTAAAGACAGCCACTTAGACAAAAACTCCTACCCAGGTGGAGAAATACATTTTCAAATGCTATCGGTCAGATTTTTGGCAGGAGAGTGGTTAGACGTGGGCAGAACAGCAGGTTCCATCATCATTATGTGGCCTGCCTACAAACATATTTTTGCATAACAAAAAAAAAGACCAGTCTACACCCTAATGAATGCACTCATTAAATGTAATAGCTTTAGCTATAGCTTGAAAGGAACTTCAGAGAAAAAGAAATCAGCTCAACTGCTTCCAAGACCCTGCTGCATTTTCAATGTAGAAAATAAATAGAACTGTTTGCAAGAAGAAGTCTATTTTTGTTGTACACGTGTGTCTCTTAGTATTGTGTGTAATCTTAGAAACAGAGGTTTAGAATGTGTGCTGAATTTTCCAGGCAGTTTTCACAGGAATCCTAAAGCTGCTTTCGTCAGCTCGCTGGTAATGACTCACAACGTTTCACTGATCATAGTTTGTCCAGAGCAAACAACTGAAAACTTTCTTTCAGTGTAGTGAATCACTTAATGGACCAAATTAGTAGACTTCTCTGTGGCTTTCTATGCTCTATAGCACTGGCGTAAAAAAGCAGGGCATCAGGTAATGGGGAGGAGCTGCTGCAGGATCATCACTTCCAGCTGGGGTTCTGGATGTCCACCACATTACAGTTGCAGTTGGTTTAGCATGAGACCTCTCCCTGTCACCTTCTTCCACCCAGGACTGGTAGCAACCTGGAGCAGGCAACTCCATCCAAATTAGCTAGTTAGTTTCCACAAAATCTTGATACCTTGATAGTATATTCTTAATAATACCAGATAGCTCTTGAAAGTATATACCTGATACCTTGATAGTTTATCAGTGATAACTTTTTTTTAAATGAGCAGCTAACAAAAATATCCCCAACAAAAAAAAATCACATTTGCAACTCACAGTTGCTTAATTTACTACTACAATAAAATTAAAATTAGTTGGTTGTCAAATACTCGCAAAATAGTGACTGAAAAGGGTTGCAGTGGTTTCAAGGACTGTCAATTTGCATGGTGTAGCTGTTTGTTCTTCCCCTCTTCTATTATCCAACATATGATCTTGCTGAATTTTGAAGCAGACTATAGTTAACAGTCTTCAAATCACAGGTTGTGTATTGTTTTCTATACATTCAACTCTCAGAACAGTAAAGTTCCAACTCTTTCAGGATACTGCATGGAAAGAAACAAAACCATAACAGGCATTGGCATTGTTCAGAAATACTTAAATCTGAAGCTATCCTTGAAGGATATTCTGAATGGAAAAATAATCAATTATAGTATTTATTTAATCCCTTTATCAGCATAGGATTTTCTTCTTTGAAATCTTTTTAGTACAACTGTCCCTAAAAAGTGGCAGAATTTCCCTACTTCATTGGAAGGCTTCTCAAGAATCTGAAAATATTCACTGAAGTCAATATTATAAACCCTATAGTTGAGATTTAAGAACTGTCTTAAACAGTGTAAAAGACTTGTAATATTTAAAAATAAGATCTGTGTCTATTTAGTGTGTAGGCATGTCAGTTTGTGCAAATCATTTTGCAATTTTTCAAATATTATATCATCGACTATTTGGTTTTAAAGTTTCATTTCCCATGACAACGGTGATTTGGACTATGGAAGTAACAAGACTTACATGTAGTGCCACTATTACAGAATTGATGCTATGGATATTCAAAACTGAGCAAGTGGCCTTAAACTGTCAAACTTGTGTTTACATCAAAGTGTCGATGAAAATGTCTAAATTAGGGAATGTAGAAATTCTTTTATGTTTTGAAACCTCAAAGGGTTATTTTAATAATACTGAGATAGTGATATTTGGGGATTAGATGTAAAAACCTTCCTTTCACCCAACAAAAGATAGCTAAAACAGTTTCATTTTCATTTAGAGTAATTTTGACCCAGTGCACACTCCTGCCTACCCTGACTGCATCATTGCAATTAGCTGAGAGCATAGTCAAACACATGATTTATCCTGAATAAATTTCTCTTGTTTGTTGCTTCCTACAGCAACTACACAGAGAGAAAAAATACAATAATGAAAAAGTAAGTAAGGTAAAGTGTTATGAGAAGCTGGGGAAGCAGTGAAGGAGGGATATCATTTTAACTTTCTTTGTATTTTTTCTCTAATCTGCTGGGTTTTTATGGAATCGTCAGTCCCAGACAGATGTCAGATCTCAACATATACTAATGCATAGTGAATGTCAAGAAGTCAGGTAGCCTACTGTCATCACTTCACCAAGGCAGGGACATTTATATCAGATGGATGCTTGTCTATCTTGCTCTCCGACACCCCTGAGAATCTCCAAGTTATTCTAGTTCCTCACTCTCTTTACTGTGAGGAAGTTTTCCTGGTGTTAAAATGAGTCTTTCTCTTTTCAGTTTAAGTCCTGAATGCTTATCTCAATATGTTAAACAATTTATGATCTTTTTGCTGATGTTCATTCTTATGTTCATTTTATCCTGTGTACGTACTCCACTTTCACTGACTTTTGGAGAGTAGTTTAGCATTTGCTTTGCCACTTTGTCCATCTGAGGCTTCGTTATATCTCTACATCATTGTCTGTACAATACACACTTTGAGTAGGTTTTATATAATATTCCAAATGCCTTTTGCCCAAGATGCTAAGCTAAAACACTTATTTGAATGAGAAGCAGCTCTGTTTTATTAAGAAGCTCTCCTGCAGAACAGTTGAGGAGGGTTATGTAATATGAAGTTGTCATTTCCATCTTTTTTAATAATTTAAAGGTATAAAATGGTATCTCTGTTGCAAATCTTCTTAATCATAAAGTAATACTGTCAATTTTATAGCACCCTGCTGGATTAGATTTAAAAAACTGTTCCTTTGAAAAGGATAAAGGAATTAATTACAAGAAAACAGGCTTTTTTCTAGGTTGTCTATGAGACAACTCATAAAGCTGGGATACTGACATCATGGTTTTAATTCTTTAAATTCAACCAGTTAAAAAAAAAAAATCCCACACTACAAAACCTATCACTTCCTGCATTCAAAAACTTGTCAGGTTTTATGAGGGTGGATAAAACTGCTTAAAAAGTTACCAAAGATTAAGATGAATATTTTAAAGGAAAGGTTAAATCAGTCATAAATTTAAAACACCTTCTGCGGCTTTTATCACAAAACAACCCATAAGGGGTTTTAACTCTGTCTAGTAAATATTCCTGGTGGAATTGGGGCACGTCTGTCTTATTGAGCCTCTTGAGTGCAGTTGGGAACATTAGCACCTGTGTTCATCCCTAAGCTAGAAAGTAAATTCTCCAAGTGCTGTATTTAAGTTGAACAGCAATGCTCATCTTTCTCCTTCTGTGAATGTATGTTTTACCCTTCTGTGCTGAGTAAATCAGTGCATTCGAAATCTGAAGCATGTTTAATGGTTCCTTCATTTTCATTCCAGACACTGGATATTACTTTTCCCCTTGGTGAAGCTGCTATTTACTGACATTGCAGCTGTGCTAAGAAGATGTAGTCAAGAGTCCAGGCTTTGCTGAAATTGTGTCTTGTGCAGGAGTCGCTCTCTGAGGGCTATTGCACTGTGTGAGGACAGCTGAGTGCACAGCATAGGGAATGTGCTGAGGACCATGTGTCTGCAGCAGGATTCCTGCCTGTTCTGCAGTACAGAAGGAAAGTTTAAGACAGGCAGTGAATGATCAAAATAGAACAACAGATCCACACACATAAAGGTCACCTACATCACTTACAGTATGACTAACTTACAGAAGGGCTAGCTTTAAACAAATCATGAAGTTTTAAATAAGACAAGTTGAGCTTATTTTTTACCCTTCAACTATTCAACTGCTAGGATTTAAAGGTGCACTCTATAATTAACATCAGTAACTTTTTAGAGGGGGAAGAAATGCTAATCTGAGTTTCCTCTACAAGTCTCTAACTGTAAGACCTGGGGCTTTTGAAAAACAGAAATATCATGTTCATGATAAAACAGTAGAAATCTGCAATGCTCTAATGAAATATGTACATTTTTAGTGCTGAAACTTTGTAAATGCCAGTACTTCCAAGAAAATCCATTGTGAAACAGGGGAGAGGGAAATTAGCCTGAGAAGTTTGTGACATTTTGTTTGAATGGTGTTTTCAGTTACTTCTGTCTCCTTGTGGTTAGAGTGTTGCAAGCTGAAAGGTTAACAGACGGGGATTAAAATTCTGTGTGCAGTACAGTATCACAAGATTCCATAAAGCTCCAGTCACAAGCAACCAAGAAATAGGAGCAACACCTGTATCTGCATAAAGCTCTGCCCAGCTTCCTTAGTCATGTCTGCAGAGAGGATTTATTGCTTCAGATGCAATGCCGTGTTGTCTCTTTGCTGGTATTTCTACTTGAGCAGTGCCAGCCTCTTCAAGACTTGCTTCTGGCTCTTTGTGCCATGCTCCATCAAGAAGTATGGACATGGTCTGCAACACAGTCCTGCCCTTTGCACAGTAAGAGGTCCTGTCCTCAAAGTCACATCCTCTCAGATAAGAGTAGTACCAACCCAGTGTCAGGGAAACTCTGAACCCAAGATTTTCTCCCCAGAGCTCAGTGAGGTTAAGTGATGCAGAGATGCATTGATGCACAGCAGATTTCAGGATCTGTGATTTTCAATGTTGTTTCAATTACCTGACATAGAGGATGTGGACTAGATAATTTAAGTAGAAGGTGCCGATGTCAACCAGATGTAAGCAAAACATTGAATCCTTCCTCTAGAAGAATTACAGGTGCTTTACAATAGCCCACTCAGAACCACAATTGCTAGTGTGTGTGTTCTTAGGCTCTGAATTTCAATGTTAAGGAAGCTCTTTTCTTATTCCTTTGAATGGTTAGTGTTGTTTCACTTTCCTTTACCCCTGCAGTGATGGCTGGGCAGACAGGTATGACGTGACAGAAGGGTACCAGAATGAAGCTGTTGGTGGGATAACGATCAAGCTCCAGTCTCCAGACGTGAAATGGTTTGATGATTACTACCTACAGCTTCGGCCAGAAACCAACCATCGAAATCCATGGTTTCAGGAATTTTGGCAGCACAGGTTCCAGTGCCGGTTGGAAGGGTTTCCTCAAGAGAACCCTAAATACAACAAGACTTGCACAAGTAAGTGAATTTGTTACTTCTGCTGTGTGAAACAATGTGACTGAAGGTCTGGTCTGATGCAGCGTGGTCTGGTGAAATAGTGACTTGAGTTGGAAGGAAAAGAAGCTGTAATTGCAATGCTTGCTGTTTTCAAAATGATGACAAGCACAATTTAAAAAGTATTCAGAACTCTAAAGAAACAGGTAGTGCTTCAATACCTAACTGCTCTCTATATTTGAAAAACCTGATGCTACTCCACCTCCAAAGGCATGTAAACACTTTCAAAAATGCTGCAATACAAAATTAAATGTGCCTTTTCAGAAACAGAGCTAATCATATTGCTTTGGCTCATGAGAGCAATGAGAGCTCTAATATACTAAAAGTTATCTGAAGCCCTTAAGCAGTGATGATTATTTGTGAACTTTAGATAAAACACTAGCTGATTTGAAAGATGTCATTAGATGTTGTTGCAGCCATGGGTCATTTCAGGATATGCCATTTTGAGATGATCTTTTTCATTCAATAGTGCTAATTTTAGCAAAAATTCCCACAATCTGCACTACAGAGAGACGTGGTGCATTTTTCTGTGGCTTTGTTGGGTTTTTTATTTTATGACTTCTGTTAATTGCTCTTTATTTCATGAGATGCCAAGCAGTCCTAATGTTGTCTAATGTACTAATTAGTCTGCATGCTCTGCAGGCTCAGTCTTTGACTTCTCTCAAGTCAGTAGACCCTGAGTCAGTGGTCTCAATGGAATTAGCATTTACCCAGTTCTCTTGGTATGCAAGATGCAGACTGAGATCTGAGGTGAGAAGAGGCTGTCAACTGGCACCTATCCCTTGCTTTCCAAAGGGCATGGGGAACCGTGTGCCCTGTCAAATGACAAGAGACACAGCAGGAACCAGAGAGCTCAGACTACCTGGAAGTGGTCCTTTGTTCAGAGTCCTTCTTTTGAAGATAGGAGGTCTGTTTCACAAGCCCTTTCTCATTCTCTGTAACTCTCTGGGCAAATTTTTAACTATTTCTGACCCTTGAGACATCACTAATAGAATGGGTATCCTGGCAGTGTTGGGGGTAAGGTGGTGCTGTGCTGAGCATTAATCCAACCACAGCTCTAAACCCCAAAGGATCTTCCCTCCTAAAAATGTCAACATCTTTCACGCTCCCATGAGACCAAGAAATATCTTAAAGGATAAGAGTATTGGATTTACACAACACAAACCCCTACCTAAATCCCACTTAATGATCGTAAGTCTTTATTTTGGTTTAAACAAGATCACAGAGGAAGTTTGTGACTGAGATGTACATTGAATCCAGGATTCCCAAATTCTCAGGGTACAGCTTCAGCATTCAATTGACTTTTCTCATTATTTTTCTTCTGTTACCCTTCCAACACCATCTGATACAGGTTTTATTTGCACTATTGACAGGTACTGCATACTGAGCAGCAAACTTCATTGATTTTCACATGATAATGTAGACCTGTTTCCTGAGATGTCAATGCAGCAGGCATAGCTGGATGCAGGCTAATAAAAGGTTTCTATCAGTGTGCCACGTAAAAAAACATTTCAATTTGACTTTTTTTAGTTTCTTTTTTAACTTACCTTTTACCAACAGTGTGAGAATCTAATTTATGTTTTAGATGAAAGATTGGGAACTATAAAATGTAAGTGTCTAGAGATTATAGTACCTAAAATAAAATTCACCACCACAGAAAAGTTATCACGGAGGTACAGGGAAATGTTATTTTCTACATGAAGTCACCCAGTCATGGATATAAGATTACTTAATCATAAAGTTTGGTGTGAACAGCACTCATGGTTGGAAGCTTTCTCACAAAGAACCATAGCTCAAATAGGTTCCTAAAACCTAGGAAAGTCAAAGACACAAAAAAAAGTGCAAAAAATCCAAATCTGCTGATTTGCAAATCATGAATAGAGAAACAGATTATTTTTCCAAAATAGATTGCTCTAATTTCCTTTTCTTCAGTTCTATTGTAATATTCAACACTGGACCATGATGGCTACAGTAAAAGAATGAAAACCAGATTATAACAGCTTTAATTCTTTCCTGTTGCTGTAGGGCAAAAAATGTTAATTCAGTTGTGGAATTTCCTGGGTTAATAACATTATACTCAGCAGTCAGTTAAAACTGTCCATTTAGTCAGGGTTTTCACACAGGAAGTTGCTAGTCACCATATCTTGGGTTTATAATTTTGATTTTTCTCTAGACCATCTGTCAAAATTCATATAAAGAAAACTCAAAGTTTGGCCTGGAAGATGACATGCAGATTTACTTAATGACATTTTCTGTGCCGTAACTGCTAAGACACCTATGCTGTTTTTCTCATAATAGCTCCAAAACTAGGCAAGGGTGTATGATGAAGTAAATAAACTTGAGGTTACCCAGCTCTGTGGATTACCCAGCAAGAAAGACGTAACTATATTCACTGAGAAGTGCAAGAGAGAGAGATTTTGATGCTGTGAGTTTAAGATCAAAATTAACATGAATATTTGAGATTGGCATGCTATTTCCTATTATCCACTGACATTTTCTATCATCCATATGAATTTGAAAATTATGTCTTTTCAATTCCTATATTTCTATCTGTTTATTTCAAGCACTCAAAGTGGTAAGTCCTAAATTCCCTCAGTTCAGACTTCACAATTGTAAAGATGATACTTGACCTCGATGGTCACAAGCATTTCACAGACTGTCCTAAGAGTTTCTGCATGATGATGAATTTCCACCCTTCACATAGACTTAGTTCACACTGAGATGAAAATTTCAGCATCCAGCTCATTTATCATTTGCAGATTAGAACATACTTGCTTAATCCAAGGGAGTGTCAGTGCTGTCGTCACTAAAAACATTGATTTTCTGCCCAGCTGGAGCACTAGAGAAAGTGAGAAGTTCACAGACTTATCTGACTTGATTTTCAGTGTAATCAATTCCATGGCACAGGAGACCTGCTACAAGCCACCTCTGGAGAACAAGAGTCCGAACAAAGAATTTAAAATGGATGTGTAAATGGAGACATATAATGACCTCCAAACACTAGGGATTTTACAAGATTTGGATTTTGTTTCACCTCTAGCACCAGTCAGAGATCTTTTTAATATCTAAGACTATAATTCAATGAAGTTCGTAAATAGGTGTGCAAGCTGATCCAGATGAGTAACTCCACTCAATGACCAGTCTCAGGTCTCAAAAGGCTAATCTAATCCTTTGGTATTGATTGCCTTTAGACTTTCGAAGACTAGACATTTATGTGCTTGCTTTCTTTCAGACAGAGTTCCCACCAGACCTCTAATTCCTAGTATTTTTTCATCCTGGTGACAGTGTTTTGAAAATGCAGCTTAATACCAAGCAGAAACAAAACCCAACATAAGCTAATTATGTGGTGAAACTCTGGCTCAATGGACAGTAGTGGAAAAAGACAAGTCCTCAAGGTCACCATGAGCAGAAGCATATTTATTACACTTACCAGTCTGTTAAATTATTTATTTTGCCTGCACTGTTAAGTGATATTATTTTTCCCATGCTGTGCAAAAGCTGAAAGTATGGATGGAACAGCATTTTTTATGGTGATACTCAAACACAGAGCAATACCAGAATATACATCCAAAGTATCTCTGATTTAAGTGATAGACAATAAAGAGTAAATAAATAGAGGCTGGTATTGCTGAAGCAGTGCAGTATCTTTCTTTGATTGGCAGAGGTTACAGACTTTAAAAAAATAGCAGTTTCATGTAAAGGAACAGTAGGAACAAGAATCTGGAGGGAGGAGATAGGTCACTCGTGCAGGTACTTACAGCAGGGTCCTGACATTAAATACTGTGGTTCAAAACAGTGAAGTAGAAAACAAAAGGAAATTATGAAGGCTGGATCATTACAGACAAAGGTCAGCCACAAACAAGACACAGAGGGCACGGACAGTGAGGAAAGCAGTTTACGTGTGACAAGGCTGGGAGCAAGGACACAGGTTTATAAGGAAGGAGAACACACAGTGATATACAGGTGTCCTGGTTACAGCTCCCAGGAAAAGGTGATTTGCAGCAGCATTCTGAATGCATCTTAGCAGGATGCAAAAATCCCAAATTCCGTTCATGGTTTAACCATGTGGCATCTCTGAGATAAAAGTGCTTTTTCCAAGGGTGCAAAAATTCTCCTATAAGAAGGATGACCAATATGTCTCCAAGCAATTTAGAAGAGGATTAAGAATGAATAAGTTTATTTGTAAAAAGGAGATTAAGGCAATTTGGGATAAATATAAAAAATGTTTTGCATCTTAAAGTACAAATGTGCACATAAAATGAAAGTGCAAAAATATCTATCTGTTTGCTGAATCTCCTCCATTTCCAGCTATTTATAATGACTACAAAAGGACACACAGAAAGTCCCATGGTTTCAGATGAACAGAAATTTGGTTTTACAAATGGTCTTTTTGGGTTTCCAGATAAAATGAAGGAATAAAACATGACTGTTTAGTGTTTTGCCCTGCAACATGCAAATCTGTTGATTAAATGTAAGCTCAAATGCCAAATTTGGCTTAATCAGAACACAGCCAACAAAACATAAGTGCTGTCAGAATGGAAAGGTATTTTCTGTATTTCAAGGAATGCACCAGATTTAAATATCATATTCCTCAGACTTAGCATTCCTATACTTTTATTTTTAGATTGTAAATAAAAGTAAAACAAATTTAGTTAAAATTAATTTCTGTTTTTTAAACAGTGAATTAGAAAGTATTTTAATTCTTCTGAATAAATCCTGTGAGTCATTCAGTTTGATACTCATGCTTGGGCACTGGCAAGTTGAAGTATGGTCCAGCCCTCATTTTTATGCCCTACATTTCAGACCTGGAACACAAACACTGTTATTACTACTTTTACAGTGATGCTGGTTCAGATCCAGAAATTTCCAAAGGCAAATCAGCTGTAAAGCATAAATCCAGATCTGAATTTTCTAGCAGCATGATATAATCTGAGCCAGGAGCCCACACAGACATGTTACTATTTTTTTTGACTCAGAGGAAGAAACAGTGTGACACTAAAAACTGCTATAAGCTCTGGTTTATATTTTTGAAAGCCTTTTTGATATAAATTGATCCTGATTTTAATGCAGCTGTAACTCAAACACTTTAATAGCTTAAATCTTCTCATTGTTGTTATTCAATTCATCAAACCCCTCTAAAATCTGGCTACAAAAATACATTTGTTTTTCCTTCCCTTTATGTTCCCTGACTTCTTCCTTCAATACATTAGTTGTATGTGATGATACACCTTACATGACTTTCTTCTTTTTATTACAATTCCTTTTTCCACTGCCTTTCTGAGCCTTGAAAACTATCTGGACTATGTCTCTCTAGCCTTAAAAACTAAATTATAATTAAATTTATTCAGATTATACACATTCTTATTGGATGTTTCAATTGGAGTAGCTCCTGCCATTCTTTTCTCTCAGCTGTTCAACTTCCTATATGGATTCAAATACTTCATACAAGCATGTTTTCAAGTACAAAGAGTTTTATGACACCATTTAATGTGCTTTTGCATCTGTAGCAGGTGTGTTTTGTCACAACTTGTGACCAAAAAAATTGAATTCTGTAGCAAAAGAATAGTACTGTTTTTAAGAAAATTATATAAAGAAATAGATATCTATTGACTTGCCTTCTCCTAGGACTACCTGTTTGTGTTACTCTTTTCACTGATTATACTGAACTTGACAAGAGAAGCCAGACTGCCACAGATTGTGAGCACCCAGGGATGAAGGTCAACCTCTCATCAGATTTATGAGACCTCCAAGCATGACATGGATATGCAGGTTTAAATAGGTGCAAAACACCAAAGTCAGTTATGCACCTGGAAAAAAACCTTTTGAAAGTCCTCTCTGCATTTCAGGACACTGAATTTGCTATCTCAGTCATTCTCAACATTTTGGTGCTATTCAACATGTAAACTGTAACAGTGCTGGTAGTGGCTTTAAGTTGAGAAGAGTGAAAGTTAGAACTGGTCAAAAGCATTGGGTGAGTGGATTGCACTGGAAGGTATTTCCTTGTCAAATTTCAAAAATGTTCCATAGCAACATTGAAATAGGTCATTTTTGTTTTCTTGTGTCAATAACACTGAAAGGCTTTTTTTCAAGTTTTTAATTTACCTTCACATCGTTTCAGTTTAATGCTATGTGTTTTGCCTCAGCATCAAAATGACATTTCCAAGGGAAAAAGGACATTTGAACTGCATGAGATTTCCCATAGAGCAAAAAATATCTCTTTTCGTCAGTCCAAGATGCTGTAATAAATTAAAATTGGAAAAAAAACCCCCAAAACCTCAAAAACTACAGCAATTGATAATTTTTTTTTAGCAGAAAAATGCACCCAGAACCTTACAAATGACTCAGAACTGAAATCTGTGTTATCATTTCACATTGCTTTGATAGAAAGCTCTGATAACGGATTTTGGAAAAGGTTCCAAAATCAGTCTTTTTCTATATCTTTAAACCCTGATTTTTTAATGAGAAATTCTGTAAGGCAGAGGAAAGAAAATATAGGAAAACAAATTGGTTGATGGACTTCAAGTACCATGACCAGAACGCAAATGTGGGACATATTTACTAGCAAAGCTAGAACTCATTTCTGTCAGCCTCTTGTCCCTCAAAACAAAAATTATTATAACAAATCACTGAAGTTTTTAATGGCATATTTATGGAAATTGTATAAAAACTAAACTGTGATATAATCATGGGGAAACATTATTATATAATTGGAGGCTGTAGCTTATGCCTGTGGTTTCCATCGTAATGTCTCTTATGTCTTTGTCGTAAACAACCTTTTGATTACTGAGAAATTTTAAAATAATAATAACAATAATATTGAAAGAAACACTACCGATTCGCCTTCATTTCAACATTAAACTCAGTGAAGAGCAAACAAACTGCTCTGCACTTGGAAAAAATATGCTCCCATATTGTGTCTCATATTTTTTTCTCTTATTTCTCCTCAGGAAATGAAATAAAGGGGTTGAGGGATTGCCCAGAATGTAAAATATTTTCACTCTTTCTTTTACTCTTTTTTCATTCTTTGAAATGCAAAGTATTGTCATCTTTGGAAAAGTTAGAAAGCAGAAAAAGCATATGGAACCATGGTAATTTTGCACTCTTTAATATTCTTGCTTGATGAGACTTTGTAGTATCACCAGCTGGCAAGCAGAAAAAATTATACTTCCTCTTCCTTGAGGGTAAAAAGCAGGGAAAAAAAGAGGAATGACAGGTTTTGCACCAAAAATCTGTAAGATAATGAAATCTATTGAAGGATGCTTATTTTCATGCTAAATACTAGAAACAATAGACAAATTTCAAAATTTGCTGTAAAGATACGCATTTAGTTTGGTTTGGTTTTCCATATTTGGAAGGAGGGGGTCAGTCTTGGAAGAACTATTTTATTAGTCTCACTGGTAGCCAGGACCTCCAGTGCTGGGAGCTGCTGGAGTAGTTCTGGAACATGGAAGCAGTCCAGAGCTGGCTCACCATGCACAGGGCCTAACAGCATCCATAAGTGTTTTCTTGGATCACTGCCCATAAGTACACTAATTGTTTCTAAATAGATCCAAGAAATGAACTGTTGCTAGCTGGAATCACTTTCTTGGTGAAAGAACACATTTCTTTTTCATCATCTACGTATTTGTGTTCTTTGGAGATGTGACAACAGAAAAGAACAAACTTGGATGAGGAGTTAAGTGCTGGGCCATCTCCATACAGTTAATCATACAACACAATCATAGAACAGAATGGTTTAGATTGGAAAGGAAATGACCATAAAGATCAAGTAGTTTTAGTCCCTCTGCCATGGGCAGGGACACCTTCCACTAGACCAAAGCCCCATCCAACCTGGCCTTGAGCACTTCCAGGGATGGAGCATTCACAGCTTCTCTAGGCAACTTGTTTCAGTGACTCACCACCTTCAATTTCTTCCTAATATTTAATCTAAACCTGATCTCTTTCCATTTAAAGCCATTCCTCTTTGTCCTATCACTACGTGCACTTTCAAAAACCTCAGCATAGATTCATGAATAGGTTGATAAATTCCAAACACTGCCATCACCTTTAAATTCATCCATGTCACATTTTTGTGTCATGATTACCTTGTGTCAGGAAAGGTTCTTGACTGAAGACAGCATTCATGGATGATAAGGATAAGAATATGTGCTAGATTTCCAGAAAGAACAATATGCAAGAACTCTTAAGTGAACAATGTGTTTAAGGCTACCTAAATCATAACTGTTGCAGTGATAGGTTTAAAATATTTTTACTTTTTTTGTTGTTGTTGTTGAGTGAGAGGCCAGCTTTTAGCTTGTATATTCAGCCTTCCCTTAAAACCACTTCTAGGGTTACTGAGGTAAGTAAGGGTTACTTAGATGCTTCAAGTCTGACATGCCAAAGTACTTTGTGAAGTGGATCGAAAATCATTTTCTGCCTTGGTTTTGTTTGGGATTTTTTTAATGCTGGTATTTTTTTAAATCTTTATTACAGTATACTAAAGAGAAAAAGAATTCCTTTGTCTTAGTTTTTGTGATGTTCCCTTAAATACAGAATCTTGTGGTACCATAAACTGACCTTGGCAGGTTGGATTTGCCCCTATATAGCCAAGTGAGGCAATTAATATCTCAAGTGAATATGTTCTCCAGCTGCAGGAAGTATATTAAAATTCTCACAACAGCTAAATCCCTCACAACTCCACTGACAATTGCCAGCAGCTTCTAGGAGGAGCTAAGCAGCCTCATTATAAATCATCAGGTGACCAGAGTCAAGTTCAGTGTTTAAAGAAAATCAGAATAATAATTCCATAAAATTGAAGCACAAAGCCCAGTGGAGAGTAAGAATTAAGTTATTTGATTTTTAAGCAATCATACATAATAAAGCAGACAAAATATTGTATTATGATAAATACTATTGCCAATGCAAATCTGATACATTCTAATGGCTACTATAATTAACTGCATGGTGTGTGAGCTGCTAATTTTGTGGATGAAAAATTGGTTAAACCAAGTTTTGTGTATTGCAGTGTAATACGCTTTTTCAATTTTCCACTTAATTTCAATTAATATGGGTTTTACATGTACTCCACTGTTTCAGGTTTTATGCCTATTATTTTTAATTAGGAAAAAGCAATACCTTGGTAGAACAGAACAAATGAGGAGCACTGTGTGTTTTTTCCAAGTTTTTTTTTTCCATTAAGATACTTGAAGCTCATATTGCTAAGCCTGCCAAAATGTTAATAATCACTGCTTCCAAGGTTGACTGGAAATGGCGGTGCCAGCTTCCATGTAAAACAGAAGGAAAAGAGGGATCTCTCAGTTCTCTCATTCACTTACTGACCTCTACACACTGTATTTCATTTCCAACTATGTATTTTACTACCCTTCCTGATGTTTCCAGTGCTGCAATATATTTTAGTGATTAGAACTGTGGGGTTGTTGTCTTGTTCACCACTGAAAAGGTGTGCTTGTATGTAGTCATACCTATTTTATGATGGAATTGATGACCAGCTGGAGATTCTTACTCTTTTCCACTAAAGGTGCCTACACACCAGACTAGGTTCTTGTCTTCTGGATGGATATTGTTAAACTAGATGAGTGCCACCCTGAGAGTCATCAATTCTTTAATGAAAAAAATTGTCTGTGCCTGAATCTTCTCATGGCATAAAGTACTTCTCAGATTATGCTGCCTCTGCAGCTCAGATGTGTGAGCACCATCCCTGTCCCTCACAATGCCTCTGTGGGCGGCAAACTCTCATGGAGTAAACAGGTTATTTGCATTCCTTTTGCTCTGGGCTGCACAAGCAAGGCACTCCCTAGCTCCTAGGGTTCCTGCTTGGTTGATAAAAGGAGAGAAAATGTTCTAATAGAGCTCTTTGTTTGTCCTCCCCCCAGAGTCAAATCTTTCTAGGTGTTGCATAAATTTCTAGCAGCATTGATGAAGTTGTTATACCTCTGACTCTTCTCACTTCCCCAGTATTAAAGATCTTGTGGCCAGAGTGCAGCTGGGAAGAAAAATCTCCAACCTACTCTTCCTTAGTTTGCCTGGTGCTGTCAACTGAGAAAACCTGTGTTAGTAATAACCGTGGGTTATAAAAAATTAAGGTCTTCAAGGTGCTGCTGAATGAATTGTTTTGTGCATTTCATGGAAGCATAAATAGAGAGCAGAAATGCAAACATAATGTTTTAAAAGCTGAAAAAAATTAAGATTCACCAGTTCTGGCTAAACAGAGTCATTGTCTAACTCACATTGCCAAACCCTTCACAGATATTTTAATACATTCATCTGTATTGCATCATTATCCTCACTTCATAAAGAGAGAAGAGCTAGAGTTGTAGAAGTAGGAGAGTGATTGGGAGGAACTTTTGGTACAGTAAAGGGGTGGTGTCTGGGTCAGTCTGTTTGCATAGGATTAATTCTGTGTCTCTGAAACAAGTGTTTTCATGGAATTTTAGAATGGCTTGGTTTGGAAGAGACCTTAAAGATAATGTAGGTCCAATTCCTCTGCCATGGGCAGGGACACCTTCCACTAAACCAGGTTGCTCAGAGCCCCTACCTAACCTGGCCTTCAACACTGCCAGGAATGGGGCGTCAACAACTTCTCTGAGTAACAGAGTTCACTGTTTTTCCACAAGTGGACCTCTTTTATAAGGTCCCTAAGGAATAAACTTCTTATTAGCATTTACACCTCAACTAATATTTCTGAAGTTTTGGAGAGGTTTCTGCAGGTGATGAGAAGTTTCTGGGTTTCCTAAAACATTATATTGTAATGTCCAGGGTGCATGATTAAAAATACACATGAAAGAGCAGCACTTGAAAACCAACATATGTCAGGTGAACTGATGAGCTGCATAGAGAAATGTATCATTTGAATAATAAAATATTTAAGGAGACCCTCTACCTTCATTTCTTTGTTTTCATTCTAACATGGTCAGTGTGTGTACCAATAAAAACATCTGTTATCAGCTGTTTAAAACACTTTAAATTACTTTTTCCACTGTTAATGATTAAGCCACCAGCAGATGTCTGAAGATCTGACTGTATTCCAGCCCTTTTCACTAACCCACTGCTTGTTCCCTGACAGACCAGATGACTCTGAGGACACAGCATGTTCAGGACTCCAAGATGGGCTTTGTAATCAATGCAATATACTCGATGGCCTATGGCCTCCACAACATGCAGCTGTCGCTGTGCCCAGGCTACGTGGGCCTCTGTGACGCCATGAAGCCCATAGATGGTCGGAAACTCCTGGAATCCCTCATGAAGACTAACTTTACTGGGGTTTCTGGAGACATGATCTTGTTTGATGAGAATGGTGACTCACCAGGAAGGTAATGTTGACATTTGTCAAGCTGTTTAATAGCAGAGATGCTAACAGAACATAGTAGTTATATGCAGACTTGGCATCAGAGTTAAGATCTCATACTTCTAATTATAGATTTCCTGATTCCTGTGCTTATTTTTCCAAAATAGATTTTTTTATGTGCATTTTTTATGGTATTTGAAGTTAAAAATGTGGATTTTTCAGGTGTAAAAGCTTCCTGCATGAATCTGCATTTTCAACTGTACCATTTTAAAGTATTATTATTTAAAAAAAAATCAGACTTTTAACTTTATGTTCGTAGACCATGATGTCCATCACAACCTGTTTCTCTCTTTATTTCGGTGTTTAAAGGTATGTTTTTGATTGAGCTATAAACAATCATAGTTATAAACAAACATAGTTCTTTTATTAAGAAAGCTAAAACAATATCAGAAATATTGTATGGATCTATCTGGGATTTTTTTTTTCATCAGAATTATTAAAAACCTGCTTGCATATCTTCCAAATTAAATATCTCCACTTGCATAACACACTAAGCTATCAATCCATACTGTGTTGCTCTAAGCCGAATTGAATTTTAACAAAACTTATTTTGCTGGTAACACACATACATATGTATACATACGTCTGTGAAATATAAGACAAGTTTTTCTATAGCATATGTATCCATATAAATGCACATTAAGCAGAGTCATGAGGTGGAGATTTTTCTGGGTTTCTGCCTACTGAATTTTCAGAGGATGAACAGTAAATGTGATAATATTTAAAGTATATTTATTCCCTATATTTCAATGGATTTCTTGTCTCATTGACTGCTTTTGCTCCAGTATTGTTTGAGATAGCCCTTTATGCCCACATTATTGGGAGTTTTTTAAACATCTTTGCTATAATATCATATAAACAGATGACTAGAGGGAAAATTTTTATCCTGTACACTCATTTAAATTTTGTCTTCTCCCACTAATGTGAACTGAAAGGAAAGCATTAACTTCCTAGTGGAAATGGGTAGGAAAATTTTAACTCATTGGACAAAATACTATGACATTTCCAAAAATTTCTACAATTTTAAAACTGATTTTTTTGCCTCATATTATTTGCAAACCTGTAAAGTCAGCGCTCTCCCCAAAAGCAAGCAGGACAGCCACCTACACAGCAGTCTGTGTCTGTTTCTGGAGACACAAATTTTCAAATTCTTCAGAACTCAAACTCTAAGGAAGGACACTGTGAACCGGTAGGATAACTCAGGCACAAACTGGCAGAAACCAAGGAAAAATTCAGATGGAAATTTGTTTCCAGAGCTTCTTTAAAATGAGCAAAGCTGTCTTCTGCTAAATGTTTCTATTTTTCAAGTAGCTGAATTTTGGAGAAAAGTGTTAAGTCTGAATTTTTCTGACCCAATTATTTTAGAATACTTGTCTCAGACTTCTTTAAAAGGATTTTGTTTTGGTTTTAATGGTGCTCAGATGCAGTGGACTGCATCCTACCCTATTTTTACCTGTTTCACTCATTTCTTGCACAAAATCGACTGCAATGAATGAGTGATTTGTAAACATGTGACACGACTGCATCAATAACAATATCTAAATATTGCAAAGAGATCTTTGGCTTTAACTTTTCCTCATGTTGGCATTCTTAATAATAATAATAATTTAACACCATTTACTGCAAGGAATTTAATTGAATATTTTGGATATTTTTAAATTCTTAGAAAGATGAAGAAGGAATTATATCATGTGCAGTCATTTGCTCAGTCGCAATTGCACATAAGTATTTCCCTGAGGAGCATTGGGACACCCTATTGAATGAGCACCTCAGGAAAGCCCAACTTTAAGGAAATCCAGCTTCCCTGGATTTGTGTGATATTTGTGTCTACTCAAACTGTGTTGTGAATGAACTGTGTATGATTACAAAGTTTTCTTGTAAAAAAAACCACAGACCTTGTTTTCTTTTGAATCATAATTCTTTGTTCCCTCTAGATGTGACAATAGTCACATCATTAAATCCAGTCTATGTGCTTAAGTCCGACAATATTGAGTCAAAATTTACTCTTTCATTATTAAGAAGATTTTATAGGAAGCTCCATTCCTAGCTTCCAGATTTTGAGTAGTGTATAGTCTTTTAAGCACTGTCAAACACTATTTGCAAGAGCTTGGAGATGGTGCAGTAATACTGGAACAACTCATCTGCCCTGTTCACTTGCACTGATAACTGCATCCTCACTTTGTAAAACAGGAATTTAAATCCTCACAGCTGTACTGTGATGGTGGTGTTAAGCAGGAAATCAGAACATAAAAAGCCTTTCTGACCTAGATAGCTCAGGATTTTGATGTATAGCAAAAAGGTTCTGACATTATACAACAGATGATTAATCCCACAAGATGCTTTGAATCTGGCCCTATTCCAAAGTCCTTTATGTGTATGTTGAGTTTTAAGCAGACAGAAAGTCTAGTGTAGAGCTTGTTTTATGTGAGACAGGAGACATGGAAAAAACCCAAAATGAGTATGGAAGCCATGATTCCTCAGGAAGATAACAATTATCTGTAAACACTATCAAAGCTCTAAAGAAGAAATTGAGGAGGCAAGAACAGGCAAGAAAAAACAAGATGCTGATGTTTGACTGTGCTAACAGTAGAATATGTATTCTCAGCAACTTCATGGCACTTCTGTTTTGAAATAAGTATTTTGCACAGTGATTAGAGCACTGCTGGAAATGTGCTATTGTACCATCTGATCTCTCCTATCCTAAAGTGACAAACTGTCCCTGTACTATCTCAAGGAACCTCCAGGGAATCAGTGACTCATGAACCTCCACTACAGCAATGGACTTACTGAATCTGGCTATTTCCACCCATCCCATCAATGCTGTTCTCCACAGAGAAGAGAGACAAGGCTTATTGAGATAATACTATATCAAATTTGTTAGGTTCCTTTCTAGTATTCCTCTTGTGATGTATGCATGGAACTACTACTGGGGAGATCATTGGTTTGGGTTCTGTGGCCTGTTAAGCGCTGGCAGTACGTTTATTTGTCTGTCCATGAAATCCTAGACTGAAAGCTTTAACAAAGTTATAGGTGTGTTGCAATGTCCTACAATGCTGAATAATGGCTCTACAGTGGCTTCTGGGCTAACTATTCGGTCAGTGTGTTTAATCCTTGGCAAACTGTTACTATGGCTGTGAACCTCTGAAAAAGTTGGTTTATAACCATGTGCAAAAGTCTTTCTTAGGGTTTGTGCTTGTGTTATCTGGATTCAATTATTTTATGTCAGTCTGGCATTCATATCTCCAACTTTGAGGAGGTCATTGTTGAAGCTGTGAACATTTCCTTCTATATACAGTGTGGAAAGCGATATATTTCAAAATCCAGAAGTATCACAAATTTTTCATTCTACCTGTGCTCATTTCTTCTTTGGAAAGATTCAAGAACAATATAACATTTGTAATATCACATTGTCTATTCAGTCAGATTCCATTTTCATTTCCTTTCAGAGGCTGCTTGCAGTCCTGATCCTGCACTGGGTGTGATTTTGGCATTGAATCACTGCTGTACCATAGTTTCTCCACTGTGACAGACTTTTTCTTGATTTAAAGCACCCTGAGATCCATGGATGGACAACACTATAAAATAGTTTTAGTGTAATTTTTTTTTTTACGCCAGCACAGGAAAAATATTGATGTTAGATATACTATGGCTACTGCTTGTCAGTCTTAAAAGAGTTTCCTCAAAACTTGAGAGATATCTGTGTGTCTGTCGTGGTTTAACCCCAGCTGGCAACCAAGTACCTTTCAGCTGCTTGCTCACTCCTCCACCAGTGGAATCGGGGAGAGAACTGAAAGAGCATGAGGTAGATAACTCACGGGTTGAGATAAAGACAGTTTACAAACAAAAGTAAAAGCTGTGCACACTAGCAAAGCAAACCAAGAAATTCTTTCATTTCTTCCCCTGGGCAGGCAGGTGTTCAGCCCTCTCCAGGAGACCAGGGCCCCATCATGCGCAATGGTGACTTGGGAAGAAAAATGTCATAATTCCAAACATCCCCTCCTTCCTCCTTCTTCCCCCTGCTTTATGTACTGAGTATGATGTCATATGGTCTGGAATACTCCTTGAGTCACTTGGGGTCAGCTGAGCATCCTCTCAACTTCCCATTCATTCCCAACCTCCTTGCCGACGTGACAGTGCAAGAAGGCCTTGGCCCTGTGTAAATTCTGTTCAACAATGACAAAAATATCTCTATATTATAAACTGTTTTCAGCACAAATCCAAAACACAGGCTCATACCATCCACTGTGAAGAAAATTAACTCCTTAAGAGATTGTTTGATTTAATTAGAAGGTTATTATCCTTATTTTTACATTGAACTTCATAAATTACACTCTTACAATACCACTCAATACAACTCGGTCTATATGCTTTGCTGTCAGGGCTAATTTGGTGCCTACTGACAGGAAAAAGATGTCTCCTTGTTTGTGAACGAGGTGGCTTTTCTAAACCCATGATTGTCTTAGCCCTCTTGGTCTATATTGTTTTCCATCAGTGAATTTCATATTGCTTACAGAGATTAATGTCAAATCCACTAAAAAGGAGGTAAAGAAAAGCATGACATCATTAATTCAGGAGCTGCCCAACCTTTCAAGCATGCCTTACCAAGAAGTGCTAAAAGAATAGGTCTGTAAGGCAGAAAGGTGGGCTGGCATTCAGCAGTAGGAGGCAGTGAGTCCTGCGTGGCTCCACAGACTTTGTGCAAAACTCTGTGGGAGCTGAAGAGAAAGTAGGAGGAAGAGGAACATGAAACTGAAATCTCTGATCAGCTCTATCTTTGACCCAAAACTAGCCGAAGACTGAGTCATGAATACTTCTTCTCTTACACATCATACTGTACAAAGAATTAAATTGTTTTGATCACTGAGGAATATATAAAAAATATTGGATGGAAATATGCTGGAAAGACCAGCATTTGATGCTTCAATGTTGGAGAAGAGAAAAGGGAAAGCAAAAAAAAAAAAAAAAAAGGAAATATTCCAGAACTCTTATTATGCCTTATTATGCCTTAACATGCCTTATTCCTCTCTGGGTGCCACACCAAATTTCATTTTGCAGTCTTAGAGCACAAGAATTTTCCTCTATTACACAGACTTAAGTTGCTTCTACCTCACTTTGAGAATTTATGTGTCTTCTTCCCTCAGGAGGGGAATAAGCACCTGCAGACAGTGAGGAGCACGTAGTGTTAGGAATTGGCATTATAGGTTTAGGTTACTCAGCATCTGCTATAGAGGGAACAGGGGTTCCATATGCAATTGGCTTCCAGGGCTGGAAGTTGCACAGATTTAATTCTATTTGACTCATTTAATTATTCTCCTTAAACAAATAGTCATTCTCAGAAGCACAGCCACTTAACCCTGGAGTGTTCAAGGTACCTTTTATGATGATAGGAAAAACAACCAAGAAAAACACTCAACGATAAACCCAAACCAAAACTGAATAAAGAGCAAACAAAGAAAATACCCCAACCCCCCCAACTTAACATACGAAGGAGAAGCAAGATTATGATATCACAGAAATTATTGTGAGATAGTCAAGGGCAAGCATAATTCTTTAAATTCTTTCTTCTTTATTTCAACATGCTTGGTTTTCAGCTGTATGGTGTTCCTTTAATTTGAAATACTTCATGATGTTCTCCTCAACTCAGCTATGTCTCTCCTTTCTGTTTCCAAAGATATGAAATCATGAATTTTAAACAAATGGGGAAGGACTACTTTGATTATATCAATGTTGGCAGCTGGGACAATGGTGAGCTGAAAATGGACGATGATGAAATATGGGCAGAGAAAAGTAATATCATCAGATCTGTGTGCAGTGAACCCTGTGAAAAAGGCCAGATAAAGGTAAATATTTTCTTCATTTGCTTCAGTCTTGTGGCATGCACAGTCTCGAAGTTTGAAAGCCAGTTTTTTCTTGACTTCTACATGGAGACAGTATCCCACATCTTAACTGAAATGTACAGATTTATGTATTTAGTTCTTACTCTTATCATAATCATCTCACTATTTTAATAAGGTGCCATTTTTTTGACTCATAGTATATCTGTGGACTACTGACTTGTTTTGTTTTGGTTTTTTTTTACTTATATTCCAAATGCTTTCAAACAGGTATTTTTGGAGGCTTTCTGTTGCATATTTTTACAGCATTTGATTCAGTGGAGTGTAAATCCCTGATTGATACTTGTCAGTAAAATTGCAGGTAAATGATAAATAATAATTGCTACTATTTCAGTGCTAGACATAGTCACCCAGACTGGAACATTATTAATCAGACCTTAAGTCAAAGAACATCAACTACTACCACGACTTCAAACTTCAGGAAGTTTAGGTAACATATTTTTTAATCATACCTGTTTTACTTCTTTGTTTCCCAGGTTTTTGATTTTTCCTTCCTCCCTTTCTATGCTGCAGTAAGTAAGGAGCATAGATGAATCTGTCATATATTAATTATACACTATTTTCCTTCAGCATCCCATGACATATCCTGCGAACAGTTAAAATACTGCAAGTCCATCACTTACCTTGCAATCATTTATATAAAAGCCAGTAGAATGAGGGGATGGGCACGTTCAACCATAAAAAAATCAGGTGTAATTTCCGACAAGTCTCACTGGAAGCTCACTTTTCTGATGTCTTAGAACTGCATGACTGAAAATTAGGAAGCAGCTGCAAAGAGGAGCTGACGGGAGCATGACCAATCTCTGCAACACAAAGTGAATCTCTTTAGTCTGAGTTTTACAGAGTTTTAGGACACAGTCACCATATTTATTGATGGTAAAAGACATCCAGATAGGACAGTTGGTTCTGATGAGAACACGCCTTCTGCAGACACATAAAGGCAGGTGGGATGAGTTTCTCCCACAGCCACTAAACACAGTCCTGTTGTTAGCCTGCTCCTGGCACAAAGTCGGGAAGGATAAAGGTGGACAAACAGCTAATGCCTTCAGAACTGCGTGGCTCTGAGTTCTTTTATGATCTGTGATGGGAAGTCTCTTGTGGTCTTCATTAACACAGTCTCCTTCCACCTTCTGCCCATCCTCTCAAGGATTCTCTCAAGACGATTCTTCAATATGAAGCCAAGTCATTACACACTTAGATATGTGCCTGAAGTCCAGTGTCTGAAATATTCTGCTTGTTCCTCAATAGGCTATTGATTATCAACCTCAAAGTTTACCTAATGGTCTTTATCTTCATGGTCTTCACAGATGATGGTGGGAGCTTGACCCTATCAAGCTCTGTGGTGGTTTTCTTGCAAACTTCTGTGTGACTGAGTTATTATGGAGGAATTTGAAACTTTGAATGTAATGCAATCCAACATTCAGCGACAGTTGGTGAATCTATCCGAAGGACTTGATAAAATCCAAACACAACCCAACTCTATACATTTGAAATAGTGTGGACGTGTGTTTATTTAAATAAATACAGGTTCAAAGGATTGCCTAGATGATAAGGGGAAAGGAGAATAATTTTTGCTTTAAAGAGAATCATTTATGTTAAAAGGGACAGAAAATATTTGTTTACAGCTAAGTGATAGAACAAAGAATTATTCAGGAAATGAAAAACAAAAGGATGAATAAATTGCTGGCTAAGCAATTTAACACCAAAAAAAGTCTAACTTTACTCTGAGCCTTGAAGAACAATTATCTTGATTCCTAGAGAAGGAATAATCCTTAATCTTACCCAGAACTACCATAATCCTTCTCTGGTAGTGCTGAGTAAGAAATTATCAGTGTACCAGTTTCCTGATTGATTTGTCAAATTCCAAGTATTTTACAGAAGGTCTTAATTTGCTGGAAAGTTACATGGAAAGGTGTAAATTAATTGTTAATACAGAATTTTAAGTGTTTTGATAATAACATAGGGTTTCTATTTTGCCATTTAATTTTCTTGACTATTTTATGAATTGTAAAATTACGGATTATTATAATGTGTCAAGGCTATCAAAATAAATTAGTACAATCTATCTAAAGATTGATTTTCCCAAATACAAGAAATTTTATCATTTCTTCAACTTTTTATTCTATTTCAAAATGAAAGAAAACCCGGGATATGATTTATTCTGGAGGACAGATATTCTGTTATGCAAGTAGCTCTAGTCTCAACACTTGCAGATGAAATCACTTATGCTCTTCTAGCCTTTCCATCAGTTTAGCTGGTTTTGTGTTGCTGTTTTTCTTTTCATACTCTACAATAAAAAAAACAAAACAAAACAAAACAAAACAAACCACAAAATTTGAAGTTTTTGAAGTCCCCTTATTGCTGATGAAAATTACATGATATACTTTTTTTCACTGCAGCATTGCAAAGAGCAATCCAACTCTTTTTGATTATGCTCCTTTGCATGTTTTTCTCATAATTAAAATTGCAATAAAGGCATTTGGGTTTAAATACACTTTCTAAATTCATCATTGCAAAAGATAAAAAAGTCAACCTACTTCTTATGCTGTAATTGGGAGTATTTGTTTATCAACTGTTTGGGAAGAGCAGAGAAACTGGGAATACTTTATTTCAAAAGAAAGACATATTGACAAGAAGCACAGATGTTCCCAGAGATGATAAACAAGGATCTTGAAAAATCTGCATTTCAATCCTAAGCATGCAATAATTTTTGATAGTAAATTATGAAATGAGAAATCAGGTCAGATGTTAGAATGGAAAAAGATAACATTCTTACCCTTAAATGGTGATTAAAAATGCAGTAATTAAATAATTCTGAAAAAGGCATGTGCAGTTTGATGTCTGGAAAAATCAGTTTTAATAAATCACTCACTGTTGGATGAAAAATAAGTACCCAAAAGCCTTTGAGTAATGAACCCTTAGGGTTTTAATTCTGTTGACATGATTCTCTGTATGGGGCACATTGGAGTGAATTATGCGTCTTCAATATCATGCACTGGCTTTTGTAGGCACATTGCCATCTATGGAGCTTTGCAAATTTTAAGAGGGAAAAAGCCATCTTTTTGTCACTCTGTACCTCCACTTCTACTTCTCTGGGATTGCTGGATTCTTTCTCCTGGTACATACATGATGGGAGAACTGAGAACTTTTGTCAAATTTTAGCTATGAAAACATATGAAAAGGACTAATAAAATTTTAAAAACTCTTCTATTAAAAACACCAAAAGAGACTAAAAAATTAAATTAGCAGCTGGTGCAGCTTGAATGTATGTTTGTTCAGCTAAAACAAATGTCAAATTTTGTCTCAGGTGATCCGTAAAGGAGAAGTGAGTTGCTGTTGGACATGCACTCCTTGTAAAGAAAACGAATATGTATCTGATGAATACACATGCAAAGCCTGCCAGCTTGGCTCCTGGCCCAACGAGGACCTCACAGGTAAATGAGTTGTGGTTGTGCTTGTGTTGTCAATGAAAGTGCTCATCTAATGAGTTGAAGAAAAAAATGACAGATACAGGTGAGTATGAGAATGATTTTAGTCAGACGGAACATGGGAATAAAGCTGAAATTTGAACTGAAGCTGATATTTGTCTCCTCAACCCAATCCAGAAATTGTTCACATAATTCAACTCCTTTCTAAAGACCTGAACTACTAGATCTTGAAATAAAAGGAATTTTTAAAATAGTCCTGGTTTTCTATTCAGCCCTGTCCTAACCACTAGCTGGTAATACAGATCTTACCCTTCCCCAAACAGAAACAGAAATTAAGCTCTTATCAGGGAAATTATTAAGGGAGGTCAAATTTAAGAGTTTTATTATGCTTCTAAGCAGGGACAGAGGAATAGTGCAATATCTTCTTTTTCAATCTGAAAAAGTTCTGAACTAGTTGCTGTGGTTACTGCTGCTAAAAGCTCGAGTGCTCCAAGCAGACTTTGGTTTGCATTAGTCCTTGGTTCATCAGAGTCTGCTGGAACACACTGTTCATCCTTGCCATGGCATAGACCTCTATGCTCTTGCAGAATACCAGTTAGGCTTCTTTGGACATAAATTACTCCAGCATTTGTATCCCACAGCCTCTCTTCTTTATGACTAATAAACAGAATTCAAGTATTCAAACATTCAGAGCACAAACCACTTCAAAACACTGTTCAGGGATCATGTTATCGCTGTGCCAGGCTTTATAGAGACAAGGGGAGAAGAGACAGGTTTTATTCCCAGAAGAGGTCACAGACCTGATTTGCATATAGTTTCTAGGGGTGAGGGGAACAACTTTGAGGTGTGAGGGAAGACAAAGGAAAACACAGTTTGCTGCATGAATTTATATAAGTGGGAGAGTGTAAGGCAAGGCTTGGCCTATACACAGATTTTTATTTATAAAGTTAATCCTTTCCTGGTTGGGGACTGATGCATTGCTGTGATAAATGAGCTCACCTACCAAATTATTGCAATAATATCATTTAACCATGAAACCAATGGGGTATTTTTCAGAAAATGTCAAACATGGAACTTTCCCTGAGAAAAAACTTTCAACTGAGAAAACTGAAACAGCAGTAAAATGGACTTTCAAGTCCTGCTGCATCTGTGCTCCCATAGCCTTGCTCCCCCAGTTCTGCCTCCCCAGGCAACCAGCAAACAGCCAGCAAAGACTTCTTCTCTCAGGGAAAGCTTTCTAGTGCCGGGAGAATGGAGAAGGGGAGAAAAAAGAGAACAGGCTGCATGCATCCCCAAAAGCAGAGAACCTCACACCACATTGAGGATGTGGTACAATGTCAAGTACACTTCTCAGGAGCTTTCAAAGCCCATGTTGCAGGGACGAGGTTACTGCTCCACTTCACAACTGGCCAGCTCTTCAGCCTCCAGGGGTCTTGTCTGAGATGTTGTAGATCTCAGTTCATGTCCTTGTTTAGGTGAGCACATGAGGTTTTACCCAGCACAGACAGCTGAAAAAGGAACTGCTACAAGTCAGTTAGGAGGGAATTTGTTCCAAGTGCCAACAGAGAAGCCAGAGAACCAGTGGTGGAAATTGCCCACTGACCTGGCTAATTGTGTAATTAGCCCTTAAGCACCATATCTAAGACAAAGTGGAGTGACCAGGCCACCAAGTTGGCCCTCAGGCTCTGTGCTTTGAGTTGGCTCCTCAGGACACATAAATTTCCATGATTCAAGCATGACATGGTCTTGTGGGAGGATTCACCCTCTGAAAGTCTGACTTTGCCCTCAGAATGGAAGAGTGGGATGGGTTGGCCTCTCAAAAGTTCTTGTAGGTTGAGTCAATGGTTTTCCACCTATCAGTGATTGTTTTTGAGGAAATCAGTTGTATTTTTAGTCAAGCCAACTGATTTGTCTATTACATGAGCAAACATTTTGTGTTTCCTTGCAAAATTACATTTTGCAAACCATTCATCTGGTTTCAGACATGCACTTTATGCCTTTATAGGGACCAAAATCAATCTGTACACAAAGGAAGCCTCGACATCAGTGCCAAGCAATGTTTCTCAGGAGATCTAACACTTGTTCCTCAGCCAGGCACAAATTTGGCAGGCACTATTTGGAAACTGAACCCCCCTTCTCTGGCCTCCATGAGCATAGTTGATAGAATGTGGCCTCCTAGTAACAGGACACCCATCTCACAGCTTCAGAGCTGCCTAGTCTCCACCCAACTTATTCTTGGTGTGATGGCTGGATCTTGTCTTATTTAACTTTATATCACAAAGAGGCTTTAAAAAATCTATTCCCAGTTTATCCATACAAAATAATGAGCTGTATTTTTAATGATGATATTTCTAGTGCCAACTTTTGCCACTTATAAAAAAACTGCCTCTCAATCTTGTTTACAACATAGGATTTAGTAATAAATGTGCATTAAAAGTGAGGAAAGGTTGATGTATTTTGTATTCTGGCAAGGAAATTTCCTTTCAGTTTATTAAAGTATACAGCAATCTCCTTGAAATGCCCCTACATCTGATACTGCAGCATACTAAGTCTCTTCTGCTTGATAAAGCCATTTCCTAGGTAATGTCAGCTTCACAAGGCTACACATAGAAAAAACTCATTAGAATAAGTCTTCCCTTCATGATCACCTTCATATGAGAGTCCTGTAAATTTATCAGCCATGCACCTGAAATGGCTTTCAACATGGAGCTGCACCTCACTGTTTGCCAGAGATCTGATCTTGGATAAAAACTTATTTGGAATCCTTTCTTGGCTCGCATAACAAGACATTGCTCTATCTTTCTTATGCTCAATGATCGGCATCAGTTTTGTGCCACAAACTTCACTAAATAAAACATGTAATGGCAGGGGTGTTACTGACAGAAAGGAAGAGAGATTAACGCACTTTTTCAGCCACCTATTGAATATCAGAATTCAGATGCAGCAGGGGAGAAGACAGAAGGGATGCAATATGTGTAGAAAAACAAAGTTATTCTCAGAACAGAAAAAGACATTGAAGTTCTGAAGTACAGAAAGGTACAGGGAGTCCAAAGGTAGTGGAAAAGGCAAGTGGGAACAAGAGTTTTCTCTTGATTAAATCAGTTACTGGCAAATGTCTTCATCTAAAAGTGAAGCTGAGGCAAGAAAGGGAATGTTAGCTGCCCATATTTTATTTTGTCACAAATTTCAGGTTGCTTTTGCATGCAATATTCCCCAGGGATCAGACTCCTCCTTGCAAAAATCTAGTAAGTCTCTTCCTTTTCTTCAGATTTATATGTACTATCCCAACATGTACCACAAGTAATTTTCTTCCCCCTGGTTTAGTATCAAGTTGTGATTCCCAATCTACTGTAGCTCCCTTATGTCCCCATATGTTGTGTTGGCAACTTCCATACAATACAGCACCAATTTATACATTAGTATGGCCAGTATGGCTGAGCCACAGACTCAGTTACAGCAGGAGGAAGTCAGTGGTTTAAGTCCAGAAGTATATGCCAGTGACTCCACTCATCCTCCAAGCCCTTCTTTGCATTATATTCACAGCAGGTGGAAAAGAAAGAGATGCCGTGCAAGTTTAGATACAAATAAAGGGATTTTCTTGGTGCTGATGACCAATGCTGATGTTAATTTTTCAGCAGCTTGATGAGAATCTGAGGAAGTGCCCTTCTGCATTCAAAAAAGGTGCTCTAGAAAGACCAAATAAATTTTTTTCAAGGTCTCAGAGCTTTTCTAGTGTATGTAGGAACATCTTTGTTCAGTTACCACTAACATTTAAGAACATTTTTTGAGGTGAGAAAGAAGCAATTATTCTCTCTTTCTGACATTCAGGGACAGCATGCAACAATACCAAACCCAAACTTTTGTCTCAGGAATGGCAAGAAAATTAGATTATATTAATTTCAGTGACAATTGGATTAGTTTCAGGTGGTATTGACATTTTTCTCAGTCTCTGTGTATTCCAAATATGCCAACTATTTGATTTTCTTAATTGGATTCCCATGAAAATAGGAGCTTAATTATTTACACCTCTTGGAATGTTTTCATTGCCATTCAAGGGTGAGACTATCTATCAGAAATATATATTTTTACTATAGCTACAAAAATGCTTTCACCAAATAAAGTACAGCAAAGCCAGGATAGCAGTGTCATGATTTTACTGCCCAGCTGGAAGTGACAGATAAGAGTTGGATTATCCAAAAAACTCTTGGATGGAAAGGACTGAAAAATGTGCGTCCCAGCACTAGGTGACAAAACAGCCATTTCACAGAGCTCTGACAACCCTGTGCTGTATCCCATTTGGCCTGTACTGATCTGGATTCCTCACTGAGGAGTGAGGGTGACTGCCTCCCTCACCCTGAGGCATTGCTTGTACAGTCAGCAAGAGCCACAGAGAACAGACGGTGCCAGGGGCTGCTGCTGTTTTGGCTCCTGGCACCGTGTGGGACAGCTCACATCTGTGGGGCCAAGGGCAGGGGCAATGCTCGACAGTGGAATTCAGTGGATCCCAAGGACTTGGCCAGCCCTCCCTGCACTATGCTGATTCTGGTTGTGGCAGCAGCCATGGGGGTCTGAGCCTCAGTTTGTCTCAAAAGATTGGATTCTGCCCCTCACCCAAGCAAAAGGTATTTCATCTCTCACCCAAAATATTTTCAAAGGGCAACTGCTTGTTGCTGTCAGGCTGCTTTCTTGTATTCCCTCTTGCAATAATGTTGCAGACATTGGTGATTTCAGCAATTGTCTGACTCCGGACAGAAAAAAATTGAGTCTGTGTTGACACTGATTTTGCTGCTGAAACATTACTAGGATCTTGCTTTTGATCATAATTGGTAAAGCTGTAATTCAGACTGAGGGTAGGAGAACACAATTTTTATCTAGTTATTTTTAGTGTTATAAATGCACATCAGCAGAGATAATGTCCAGTTTTCACCGTTTTCTGTGCCCTGTATTTCTCTTTCCTTTTTATTTCTTATTCCAAACGAAATGTAACCATTGCTCTAAGTCACTCTCTCTTCCTCTTGGAAAAGGTAAACATGGCTGAGCTAAAGGTTCAGATGGCAATATTATGACAAGGATCTCTGTCATTTTCTGCTACCTTGTTGTTGGGTTTGCAGAGTTTTCTTCCCTCAGTTCCTTGTTCCAGGTAAGGTGTGAACTTCACCTTCCAGTCCAGCAGGAGCCACATAGCACTTCAGGCTCGAGTGAGCTCATTCAATATTTCTGAACTCAACGTGCAGCTCCTGGAGGCTCCTGGGCTGGATGAAGGGGAACTTGTCAATAAAGCCAGAAGAATACACTTGTAATTGTGCCTTATGTTATGGAAATTCTGCTGCACATGATGCTTTCGGAACAAAACATTTACAACACACAGAGCCAGCACTTTTTACTGAAACTTAAATCAAAATAGTAGAGCTGGCATAAGGATAGATCTGATTGTTGTAATTCATCAGTTGTTCCCGTCATTCTGCACCCTTGTGTAACTAAGGAATAATTTCCCATACGGTCACAAAGTAACTTTAATGTACTATTCTAAGATTCATGGCCTTGCCTCACTGCAAAGCACAGCTAAATTCACATATTCCAGTTACCGGGGACTTAGGCCCCTGAGCTACAGATGCTCCAACTTTCATGGTTTAAGATGTGACTGAGTGTGGTAGTGTGCCGGCCTGGCCTGGCCACTCACCGCTCTGCATTCCACTTATCCCTCCCCTGTTCACCCAGGACTGGCCAAATGTCACGGGCTCGTCACTTGTCTATTGGCTGGCCTCTCGCCCTGCCCACCAGTGAGAGAGGGATAAAGGAGAGAGGCGAGAAGGGGGCTGGATCAGTCTGGCCACGTTGTCCACTACACATGTGGTTATCGGTTTTTCCCTCCGTGAGGGAGAATAAAGGACTCTGATAAACGCAACTGGTACGTCTGTCTTTGCCTGCCCGGAGCAGCCACCGCCCGGCCCGGGATCGGAGCTCCCGAGGCAGGAGCTACTGGGGCTGGACTCGGTGGCCTGGAGGAGCCCGTAGAGGAAACAGGAAAGCTACAACCGAGATCCCAAATCCTGCCCTGCAGAGGTGGCAGAATACACACATGCACAGCCATCAGCTGCATCCATTGCCTGTGCAAAGCCACCTTTGCTGATGGTTTCAGTGAATGTGCCAGTCTGGGAGCTGCAGCAGCTAAGAAGACACCTCTACATGCCCTGCTATTGTAGCAAGTTCAAAAGGTCCCACCACAGCAGGGCAAAGAACTGGTGACTACAGTAATTTACCATAGCACCAGAACAAAGTTCTGACATATTAATGTCCTCTCTCCCTTCAGGTGGTCCAGATTCCATGTGAAGGTCAGGGGCCCGATACGTCCCTCAGGACTTGGGGGAGTGTGATCATCTGCTTGAATAATGCTGGAGTTGAAAAAAATAAATTATAAAAGCTACCCCATTTATATAAACTTTTATTCTGACACTGACATTTTCGCAGCTCAGCTTTTCATATATGTGAGAACCTAAATAACTAATCAAGATATCCCTCTCCCATCTTTTGGGATTATAAAGGAGAAAAAATTTAGAAGCATTAATACAAAATATTAAATTGCATGACATGAATACACTGTGAATAATGAGTGGCAAATACCATATGAAGACTCATTCATTACTACAATGTGGCTAGAGTGTTGTTTGAGTGTGTTTAGACTTCTGATAACCTCGGAATGATGTCTGAAAGTTACCAAGAAAACCAAGTCTTTTGTTAACAGGTCAAGCTTGCTGACCAGGATGCCAAATCTCACTGAAAAAATATGTAGAATTTACTAAATCAGCAGCAATTTTCTGTCAGTTTTAGTCTCCATGTGCAGATTCAGTGAGCTTTAGCTCATGATGTTAACTTAAGAGAATTTATTGAATTCTCTTCACTTTTCAGAGTAAATCCTATTCACAATCCCTGTTCTGTCAAGTTTACCTTTGAAAATACTTTAATTATGTATTTTATATTGCCTACCATGGCAGGGATTTCTCAGTGCTAAGCTAACACATTTTTATGAATGCTGAAGGCATGGTAAGGACTTGTAGGTGTCAAGGCTACAATAACCAACTAAACCAATGCTAAGATCAGATCCACAGAAAATATGGTCTATAATACAGTGCCTTATATCTGTAAACTCTTCTCCTAGATGAACTAATTTTAATTCAATATGAAAGATCAGAAATAAGGCATAAATATGCCCCTACAGAAAGATGAGAGCGTACTAATAGACCTATGGCAATGGTCAGGCCTTCAAGAGCATTTCCTGCCCTTGTTTACAGCAAAATTTAGTCCACGCATGAAGTAGTTAAATGCTTTTCCAAAATATCAGAAACATGTTTTTTCTCATAAGATCCTTAGATATCCTTCTCTGTATTTTGTTGGTGATTTTTGGTGGTCCTTCCAGAAAACCTTTCCCTAGCATGTTAAATGGAACTCTGATTTTTTCTATCTGCTCATCTTCCTATGCACATGTGTATCTGATGTCTTGCTTCACACTGGCTATGTTTCTGGCCAGAAGAGCATAATTATGGTTTTATGTCAATTTTACTGGGGTTCCAGGCACCCCTAAGCACAGAACAACTCGACACCTGCTCCAAATTGGACTGGTTCCTAACAGCCTTTCTGCAAGCCAAAGACCACCTCAGTGCTTCAGTACACTGTGGGCACTACAGGACAAGACTGCTGGCTTTGTTGCATCTGTTTCTGAGCCAGCTAGGAGAGAAAACCTTCCAGGTGCTTGGAGATATTGACAAAGTGTAAGAGGCAGGCTGTGGGATATTGCTATGGCCATTGACAGGAACGAGTTCTTTTTGTGGTACCATTTTTCAGCTTTTGTCTTGGTGTAGTCCTGGCCATAAACCTAACATGAATACTCACAGTGCTGTTTTCCCATCTTTCTTTTACTTAGTCTAGTTGTCCTTTTCTGCAAAGTGCCATTGTTAGAAACTATTACCTGCAAAATTATTATATGAAAACTTCACCAATCATTGTTTCATGAAGATTATCCAGTCTTTAAATCTTAATTGAGGAATAAATCATTGCAAAGTTTAGCAATCTCCTTGTAAAGTATACTCAGTGATGGGAAAAATGGGGCAAGTTTTCAACTTTCTCAGGTATTTCATCAAGAGAATGTAAAAGGAGTAATAAAGCAAGGAAGGCATGAAATAGTCTGAAACTAATGAGAAACACTTAGTTATGATTCACCTCTGCTACAATGTTAGAAATGAGGTAAAATTTAGCCCCTATATCATTGTCTGCATGCAAAGGCCAGCTGTCAGATAAAGACCTTTTCTCTTCCAATTTTCTAAGAATACATAGGAATGCTAGAAGCTGGAAACTATTTGTTTCCACAAAACATTAATTAAATTTTGCTAAAATCAGAAATAGATTTAGAGGCCACTTACTTATAAAATTTCCTGGGGGAGAACCCACATTGAGATGCCTGCATACAACAGAGGATGCCTTCTTGTTTTCACCCTTTTTCACTGCTCTCACTTGTGTACAATGTTGATTTTAATGATGTGATTACTGTGCTACTTTAAACTTGAAAAAGTCAGAAAGAAATACACTGTCTCCCTCACACTTCATACTGAATAAGTAAACCCATAAAAGCAGCAAGAGTTAAAAAGGTATAATCAACTAGTGCAATGAGAATGTTTCATAAAAATCTAATCTCTTTCTTACACTTAGGTGTGGTAATAATTTTGTTAAAGCAAGGGAAAGCTTTACACATCAAAGCAGTCAAATATGGAGGGAAAATTAATCTGTATTCAGTAAGGAGCCCAATTCTGTTACACTAAAGTGACTGCAAATTTGTATACTTTAATTGCACTAATGTCAAAGACTCATTGACCCCAATCCTTGTGATTTTTCTGTTCTCTTCAAGAACACAGAAATATCTGCCTTGGACTATTATCACCTTATTGAAGGTATTATGTCTTTCATAATATTATTTCTGTAGAGATACAGAACGTGCAAATACTTGGAGAAGAAAGGAGTTAAGCCTAATATCTACCCATACTGTTTCATGAAATGATTTTTACTACTGAGAATGTTAGTGGCAGATCTGGAAAACTCTGAGCTCCACATGAAATACAGGAAAAGCCAAACAATAGATCTTGCATGTAGAAATTCCCAAATTATAGTCCTGATATCTACATTTATTCCTGTTCATCAAGACATTGAGATCCTACGTAGCCTAATTAATTGCAATTTCTTGGCATCCACATACCTACCAGACAGTCCTAACTACCCTCACTGCTGAAAACACAGATGTGAGCACCTGGCACTCCATATTCACAGGGTGAAGTGCCTTGTCATGAGCCACTCCAAGTCAGGATGACACTCTTCCTGTAATACCTAACAAGAAGACAGGAGCATGATTACAAAGATACAAAATTTTAAAGTAATTTAGATTTTGCAATCAAGTCTAGTCAGGCTCAGTGCAAGAAAAGGGGAAATAAAAGCTTTTAGTTGCATTTTCTGCATTAGATCATCTACTCCCTGCTGTCCTGCCCTGGCTAGCAATGCCAGCGTGTACACAATTTTCAGGAAGTTACACTCCAGAACATCAAAGTCCTCCCCTTTTTTAATACTGTATGGGTCCAGCTGAGAGGGAGCTCATTTTCCCCACAGCAGCCCTCACAGTGCTGTGCTTTGCATTGGTAGCTACAGACATGTTCATAACACAGCAGTCATTTATCAAGCCTGTCTTTCCAACATTCCTCCCTCAACAGTATGCTGGGTATGAGCAGGATCTTGTGAGGGGACACAGCTAGGACAGCTGACCCAAACTGACCAAAGGACATCCCATGCCATATGATGTCTGCTCAGCAACAAAACCTAAGATAAAGGTGTGGGTGTGCACATTTTTTTGTTATGACATTTTTTTTCTGGAGCAACTGCTACATTTACTGAAGCCCTGCTTCCCAGGAAGTGGCTGGATATCACCTGCTGGTGGGAATTAGAGAACAAATCTTTTGTTGGAAGGCACTGATATAGTATACTGTCACAGGGCACCACAGAACCCATCTGAATTTTGAGCGAAAGTCATGAAAAGAAGCAAGGTCAAAGAACCTGAACAAGAGATTCAGTTCTTGGGAATAAAATGCAAGGGTGGACACCATCATGTGCCTATGGCTGCAGCCAGCAAGACAGCAACTCTGTCTCCCCAGATATCCTGGAAGATGAAGTACTGGCCAGGAAGAAGAAATACCTATCCAGGCTCTACAGTGCAAAAGAAAAGGAGGGAAGGAGAAGGGATGCCAGCAACAAGTTTTCTGAGCTTTTACTCCTGTCTATTGATCTGTACACTGTAGAATTAAAAGCCTGTTTTGATTTCCTATGACCCAGGTACATATACTGATGTACTTAAACCTATACAAAACTGAAAAACAAGAGTCCTCAGATGGGTTGCACTGCTAATTCAGCTTTGTTGCTAATTTCTTAACTTCAGTTTGATTTCACAAGTTAGACTAGGTTTTAGTTTTTCAGAAATTTCAAAAGGATGAATGACAGATAAAGAAGTGAGCAGGGTGTGCCATTCTAAATTACCTATTACTTGCAAGTACAATTCTAGAAAATTTTTTGTTAGAAAAAAGGTAGCATATCTGAGAAAGAAACTTTTTTTGACAGTTAGATTCTACAAGATTTCTCTCCATAATTATTAAACAAATACCAACATCCTTCATAGTGTAAAATATAATTAGTAGGATTGACATCTACTCCTTTAAGTGCAAATAGTATGCAGGGAACTCTGAAGCACTTTGTACTGAGGTAATGCAACTTGCTGTGGAAATTTGTTCATAAATTCCTATATTTCATAAAATTTAAAAGGTAAATTTCCACTCTGAGAGGTGACTTGTCTTAATCAGCTTGGTCATCGTGTTATGTTCCAGATAAAGTGTATTACTGAAATAAGCTGTCATTGAAATGTACTTACTGTGCCATTACATTGACATTATTTTAACACAATCTGAGCCTATGCTCATTACAATGGCAGCTTCCTGAAAGACAAAAAGAAGAGAAATACCAGGAAAACCTCTAACTACCATTAAAGAATCTCACATCTACATACTTCAGTTTACCTTTTCCTTTTTCTTTTTCTGTAGGCTGTGACCTCATCCCAGTCCAGTATCTCAGATGGGGCGATCCCGAACCAATTGCAGCAGTTGTTTTTGCATGCCTGGGTCTGTTGGCCACGCTGTTTGTTACAGTCGTGTTCATAATGTACCGTGATACTCCAGTGGTCAAATCATCCAGCCGAGAACTTTGCTACATCATTCTGGCCGGCATCTGCTTGGGTTACCTGTGCACTTTCTGCCTGATTGCAAAACCTCAACAGATTTACTGTTACCTTCAGCGAATTGGCATCGGCCTCTCGCCGGCTATGAGCTATTCTGCTCTAGTAACTAAAACCAACCGCATTGCAAGAATCCTGGCTGGAAGCAAGAAGAAAATTTGCACAAAGAAACCTAGGTTCATGAGTGCCTGTGCCCAGCTGGTTATCGCATTTATCTTAATATGTATACAACTAGGCATCATAGTTGCCCTCTTTATAATGGAGCCACCAGATATAATGCATGATTACCCAAGCATCCGAGAGGTCTACCTGATTTGCAACACCACCAACTTGGGTGTTGTGACTCCCCTTGGATATAACGGATTATTAATTTTGAGCTGCACCTTTTATGCATTTAAGACAAGAAATGTCCCAGCTAACTTCAACGAAGCAAAATATATTGCCTTCACGATGTATACCACCTGTATCATTTGGCTGGCTTTTGTGCCAATCTATTTTGGAAGCAACTACAAGATAATCACCATGTGTTTCTCAGTGAGCCTGAGTGCCACGGTGGCCCTTGGCTGTATGTTTGTGCCCAAGGTCTACATCATCCTTGCTAAGCCAGAGAGAAACGTACGCAGTGCGTTCACCACATCGACTGTAGTCCGCATGCACGTCGGGGATGGAAAGTCATCCTCAGCTGCCAGCCGCTCCAGCAGCCTGGTGAACCTGTGGAAAAGAAGGGGATCATCTGGTGAAACACTTAGGTAAAGTTTTCTAATGTGGGAATGTGGGGAGGCAATTATGATCTTCTGAGAGTTACTAATAGTGGAAAGACAAAGGGAGGTGTGCTAATTTCCTTTACCTCTGCACTGGGAGTGGAGTGAGTCCTTTGTCCCACAACTGCAACTTTTGGGCTTGATTAGTCAAAATGTTGTGCAAAAACAGGGGACAAAGCAATGGGAAAACAAAGTTGGAAGTACTGGCTGTGACAACTGTACATGAATCTAGGGAGAAAAACAAGGTCTTAAGAGGGAAAAAACCCAAGAGAACAAGAAATACAACTCATTGCCGTGTCCTGAATGCACTCATTTACAATCTCTTTCCCTTAAATTAGCTTCACAGTGTCTGTATTCTGCCTCTAGTGACAGCAGTAAGACAACAGGGTTGCTGCTAGAGCTCCATAATCAAGGTGGAGTAATCAATACAAGAGTCATGGTGAGCAGCCACTCTAAGGCATCTGAGGATTTGTTCTGTGTGACTCTTCTGTTACACCTTTTATCTCCTGTTCCCTTGATTTTCCTTTCTGATATTATCTCTTCCTAATTTCTTTCTTTTTGTCCTCACCTACCTACTCTTCGTTGCCTTTTTCTGTACACATCCTCCTAACTCTAACAAATTCAGCTGCTCACAGGCCCCACTCTGTCTACCCCTCCTACCATTGAACAGACTTCCCTTAAGAGATAAGACTTTGTTTCTTCCTAAGGCATTATTTGAATTCACTAATCATGATGACAACTTGTATGTTCAACGTATAAAAATTACCTTAAGTGAACACTAAAGAGAAGGGAGAGTTCAGGAGTGGAAACACTGTCCTGCTTCATAGACAGAACACGTAGGTGTGCACCTTGCCCAGTGGTTTGTTTTCATCCTTTGATCCTTTCACTTTTGGTGTGGGTGCTATGAGGATAATTTAAGTTATTTAACTGCTGGCATAAACAAAAAGCCTGTCAATATGAAACTGCTAAGATACAATTTTGTCATTCCTCGACTATGTTACATCTAGCCTGGAAGTGATAAGTAGCAAGTTTTTTCTCCTCACTGAAATGCACATGGATTTTAAGATTGATAATATGAATATTTCCAGATATGCCATTGTCCACAACCGCAGTTGGCATGGAACAAGGATAATTTGTACTTCCATTTTTGTGTGAACCACAGTTTAGTCCTGAGGGAGAACTTTATTAGTAATACCTGCAGGATATAGTTTGCCAATGTGATTATTTTTTTCTGTCAGAATATTACTAATGATTCTCTCTCAGAGACTTTGAAATGGTACAAAAATGACCAGTCTATTACAAGATATTTTACACCTATGATCAGTTAATGATGGGGTTTTTTTCCCTGTTCCTTTCCAGGTAGAAATGCAGAGTAGGATGATATTTTCAAATGATAAATCCTTTTTCAGATTAAGTGATGGTTACCTGAAATATCCTTTTCTGCAACCTCTATCTATATGCATAAATTACCTGAGGTATTCAGATTAGAAGCCCTATAGCAACTTTTGAGACTGTTAAAAGAGGCATTCTTCAAAATATGTCTTCACGAGAAGGCATTCTTCTTTGTGATTATTATTCATTTCCCTCACTTTTGCTACAGAATTCATTTGTTACCTTGCAACTTTTTTACTCAACAAGATGATGTTATAGGTGACAGGAAGATCTTGGGCTTGGGAAGGAATTTTTTGTCTTCTGTTCAGGTCTGGTTTGGAAAGCCATGACTCTAAAATCTTTGTTTTGTTCTGAAAAGCAAGGAGTATACCCCATTATTAAATATTCTAAATGACAAGATGCATTTTCTTCTTTCTGAGGACTGTCTTTTCATTTCTTTTTATCCCTCAATGCGTAGATAATACCTGCAGTAGGGAGGTATTAGCAGAATATAATAGATCATCATCAACAAGGATTTCTTTTTCAATAGCACTGTCTTGGGAATGACTTCAATCCAAAAGAGCTTTGAGAGTGCCCAATATGTGTGTATAGGAATGAAAATGGCAGCAGAAAGTTGATACATTGACATATTTGCCTGGGTACAAAGAACTAGAACTTTTCATTTGAAACTTGGAGAAAAACTTGTATGTCGTCAGCAATGTTCATCAATGCACAAAACTGTAACAAGGAAGATTGTCCTAATACATGTGTCTGAATCAGCTGATTAAATTGTGGTGGTGCCACTGAGTTTAGTAGTGCTCGGTCAGTGTGTGCCTGAAGGGTCTAGGCATCCAAGAGCAAAATGAGTCCATCAATCCTGGAAAATTCTCTCTAATCAATGTCAATTTCATTACATGAAAGAGAGTCATAAAAGGTACTGAGTAAATTTAAAATGCTCCTCAGGACTTCGCCTAGGTCTGGTATAATCTCCAAGAAAGAACAGAAAACCGTTGTCAGCTTCAATTCCATTTAGTGTAGAAAATGAGCAAAACAGAGTTCCACCATTTTACTTGATAATCAAACATTTCTTTGAAAAAATTTGGTTACACAAAGCAACAGGTTTCAAGGTATTACTCAGTACAGTGCTCAAAAGATTGTTTGGATAGTTGTTCAAGTAATCACCAAAGTATTCAGAATCAAAGGAAAGATGCACTAGAGCTGCATTGCATTATTTAAATAGATCAGAGGGGTTTTATTTAAAAGAGAGTGAGTCACTGTTGAATTTTAAAGAAACATGCTATTTAAGTCACCAGTGCATAGAGGGGCCTCTATCATTAGCATTTTGCTTCTTGACACTAATTTATAGCACAGTGTAGTATTGCATCAAATCATTGTCAAACAGATAATGCCAATGCACCACTCAGAGCTTTCACATCAGTGGCAAAATGACAGATAACAAGACTGCTTTTGCCTAAATAAAGCAATGCATCTGTTACAGTCCTAAATGACTTTTTGCATGGAGTGTTCTTCAATTAAGAAAATTCAGGCAAGCTGTAGTTATGTGTTGGAATGAATCTTCACATACTGAAATATGTAGAAGGAGAAAGTAAAACTACTCATTACCCAGTGAAATGAAAGTCATTTCATGTAGGCTATTGTGTTTCAACAGTACTCACCCAAAGATATTCTGCCCTCATTTAAATGTAGGGCTAACAAACCTGACATTATCACAAGTGACTCCACAAAGGAGACTACTACATAGCTGGAGTCAAACCACATAACTGGTGTAGAGAGGCATCTGGAATTTCTGATTCCAGTTATCTTACCAATTAATTTCATAGAGACTAGGAAGGCCATAAATATATTGAGTAAATCTTACCCTGAGGTACCAGGAATTATTATCACGTGTGGTACATAGCCTTTTTGCAAGGGTTGAAAATACAGCGCTAATTATCCTCTCCTCATTCTCAAATAACTCACTATTCCCTGTAAGATAAAAGCTGTATATTTCTGCTACAAGAGCTGCTATTATGATATTTCTAGTCAAGACTGCACATCAAAAGGTCTCAGTCATGTTACCTTGACCTGGAGAATAGTGCAGATGTTCAAAAGCTCCTCTTAGCTTTCTAATATCATTGCCCTGGATTTCACATAAAAAAATTGACCATTGTAGGTGATTATGTCTTCTGGAAGGTGTCTTTAAATGAGCCGAACTATACATGTTCCATTTTCCAAGCTTACAAAGCTGACCGTTTAAACACACTCAACTCCCCACAACTACCTGCAGAAAAGCATGTTTTCTTTCCTTTAAAGCAAGTAATGAACTGTTCTGAGCAACTGGCAAAGTATTAAAAACAGCTCTAAATACTGTCTTTCACATACATATGTGCTATTTAAGTCTTTAAAATCCTACCAGTGTTTTTCTCAAAAGAAAGAAGCCTTTAGATGTCCAGTGCAAGCCAAAAGTACCCTCCTGAAACAAAACAAGACAGATTATCATCTTCTTAATGAGTAACTAAGCCAGAAGGTTGAGCAGCACTTTCAATCTGTAACCCAGGCTGGTAGCTACGATCACTCAAAAGGAACGAATCATCACCAGCTAAGTCAGATAATGTTGAGTATATTCAGGATGTGTTGACTGTTTGTATTTTGTGCCTAATTCCTCTATATGGCACAATACCACACAACAGGATAAATATGCACATGAATTTCTGCACCTTGTCATAGAAACTTGTCTCACAAATCTTTTTGTGACTGACGCTTAATAATTCAGTGTGGCAGTGATACTTTATTCTACCTGGATTTTCTATGTGATGAAGTATTTCCTAAATATTTAAACATAAGCTATGACTGTCAAACTAAATGGATTACTCACTTGTTTTTTTAATGTATTGCCTTGTCCACTTAAGAAGTTTGTCTGCACTGTATGATCATAGAACTGAGCATTGCTCTGTATGCATCTGCAGAAGTGATAGGACTGACAGCTTTCATCCAGGACTGCGGATCCTTCGTCCTAGGGAGACAAACTCACCCTTAGGGAAACCACAATTTTTTTATTATATAAATCACCATTTTGTTTTATCTTACTAAAACGAAGATGCTCACACATCCACCACAGAATCAGGTTTCTCCCTCTCAAGTGCTACACTGGTACCTCAGAAAAAGTCATCAGGTCTCTGTGCTCACATGCTGTTAATTGCCATTCCATGTCTCCTATGAGGAAAACATGGTAAGCAAGGTATATTTTTTCCACTGAATTGGATTCAGTCCTGGACCACCAGTGTCTATAATTAGTGTATAATTAGACATCAGGCAGTCCCAAACTGCCATAATGAAGTATTTTGGAAACAGGTGTCTACCATCACACTGCATGCTCTATTTCTGCAAGGAACAGCTGTTTTTCTCCCTTATCTCTTTCTTCTCTTTTCCCTCTTATGATTGACTATATCTGTTTTATTACAATTCAAACAGGAGCTATTTTGGACCAGAAAATAAGAAAATATGCTGCCATTCATGGTTTAGAAATATTCCATTAAAGTATTATATCATGCATCAGCATGCCATATTTCAGCACCAAAATCTTGTGATGAGCTTTTTCAGAAGTCTGAATTGAAGTTTCTCAAAAAATCACTTTTTCCCTCACGAAATTTTTAAAACAGTACTTCTAGTGTTGAATATGATTGAAATCCGTATAAAATACTGAAAAAGACCAAGTGAATTGAAAATGTGAGAAACTTCTTCAAGGTTTCACTACTGTTGTGTTACATTATTAAGAAAGTCCTGGAAAGACACTGAGTTTCCAGACAAATGTGAATCCCCATGAGAATAAACTTCTGCCACTGTAATATGCCAAGGTCCTCAAGATACAATCCATGCACTTCCCATTGCCCAGGTATCAAATTTTCACTGTTTGAAAGACACACACATGAATAAGCAGATAGATTTGAAGTCATGGCCATCAAGATCTGATTTTTTTTTTTTTTTTAGTATGTATGTGCATTATCAGCATGAGGATTTCAAATATAAAAATGGGAGAGATTCAAATTCCCTGTGCCTCAGTAAGACAAGTTCCCTTAGAGATGAAACAGGCCTGTCATTTGACATGGAGCTTTTAGTCCTGTAAAGAAGATGAAGTACAAGAAAAACTGAGGGAGTTTTGTGGAATGCTGAAGCTGGTTCTTATTCCTCATGAGATCACTGAGACAGATACACCCATTGAGAAAGATACTGATCCTGAGCTTCTGTCCCAGCATATCCTATTGGGACACATTTTTATAGTGCAAGTGCCAATTTTGTCTTCATTTATATGCAGCTTGAACAATTTCTCTGGCACATTTTGAACCGTAATAAAAGAATGCTGCACCTCACTTCCAAACTAAATTTTAAAAACTTTTTACTTATCAGACTTTTCCAGGGCATGGCTTGTAGGTTCATATTCACAATTTTCATAACCAAAGGGCTGAGATACTCCTGGTATCCTGATTGGTCATACAGTACACTAAGACTAACACTCCATCAGGTCCATTGCCTGGCAAAACAAGGCAAAATACAACTCTCTTAAACTTGAGAACAATAGTCACAGATTTCATAAAAGTCATTGGTTCTGCAGTTTCTGCAGGTAGTTGAACTGATTTAAACATGGAAACATGAATATAGAAGCGGTTGTAACCCCACGATATTGAGCTCAAGACTGGTGCATAACCTCTCGAATGGAGTAATATCAGCAGCTTGAGATATGACAGCATAGCTTGCTTTCCTGCTAGAACTTGGTGGAGCCATTCTGCCTTGTACAAAACAAAGGCTGATTGGGGAAAAAAAAAAGTTATTTTCTAGCCTGGTGAAAAGTAAATTATTTTTAATGTCAGTCAATGGCTGAGGAGAGGTTGCAGCGCACCTGTCTTATAGTCTTATACCCCACAAGTACCCCATCCATCAGGCTGTTATAATAGCTATACACTAAAAGATCTTTCCAATTCCAGTTTTATTTCACAGTGGAGAAAAAAAAAAAAAAAGGTGAGGGACATTATTTGAAATCCTGAAATTTTATAGAATAAAGAAATAATTTAGTGGTGATTTTTAGTGTTTCTAATCAGTTCTTGTGTGTACAGAGAATTAATTGGGAGATAACCAAAGAATGTGAATTGGGAGAACTAATGTTTAAAAAGTTACATTCTAGAAATGAGTGGCACCATCTTTGAACTGTAACAGTGACCGGCTTTTAGCCATTGCCCACCTCAGTGCAATAAATGCCTGTGGAAACTGAAAAGTGGAAAAGTTGCTGAAAACAGGACCACATATTACCTTAGGGCAAAAGATGTCACAGAAAAATCATTGCATACCAAAAACTAAGTTAATTTCTCCAGATGCTCTTTAATGGGACCATTGGCTACAAATTGCACAAAAGTGGTTAGATGCCTCTGTATTGTGAGTTGATGGTAAAAAAGTGAGGGTTAAGTTTCTTATATGACTTAATGTAATTACAGCCGATAACAATTTACATGAGGTGAAGGTTTGGCTCAATGGGTATTGTTCTTATTTTAAAAAAGAAAATCTAGGTTCAGTGATACAACAAGACATTATTTGTTTACTTCTTAGCCTTGCTAAAATTGAATTTTGATGCATGCAGGATAAAAAAAATTGACTCTTCAGAAAAGTCATTATGATGGATTAGTCAGCATTTATTAATGAATCAGTTCCCAAATGGATCATTTGGAGCTATTTTAATCTAATATGCTACAAAAATTTAGATTGAGAGATTACTGAATGGTTTGAGTCCTTCACTTTTCCCTAAATAATTTAGTCTTGGTGTCTTTTTGGACAAACTTGATACTGTGATTAATTAAACTTCAAATACTCTGAAATGACTGAAGAATATTTTATGAAACTCAGTGAAAGGTATTACTGAAAGGTTTTGATAAATTGCTGCTAAAACATTCCATCTGTATAATGAATTTATACTCTTGAATGACCTTATTACAGTGGTTTTTAATTTGTGTGTGTGCTAGTGTTGTTTTGAATTTTCCTCTCAACTTAAATTTAATTAAAATATTGATTGTTTGATTGATTGATTGATTGACTGATTGATTGATATAAATTTTTGGCTGCATTAACTGAGCATGTGTCTTCAAGCCTAATATTTGGCATTATTTATATTATTAAGACACTGTTACTATCATTTTGAAACAAATATCATAGCTGAAGTCTCGAAATTAAATGACATTGCAAACAGTTCCCTGCCTACTCTTACCCAAATATGCTCTGGGTTGCAAAACGCAGTCTTGCTAGTGTACTGTAAAAAAGAAGTGGAAGGAACTGTGAAGAAGGGACCCAACACTTCTATATTTATTTAGGGAAAGAAAGAATTTCTAGTTTTTAATAGCAGTGTTTATCCCTTTTACATTTTTTTTTCATCTTCAAGCTTGTCTCCCAAATTTCTGATGACAAATAAATGCCACCATATACTATATCAATACTGTCCTTATCACACATGTTGGAGAGCACCCAGACAAGCCACGCAGATGGTTTCATGTTCATTAGCATGCACGATGTAGGTCCTGTCTACCAAGCTTATCTACCAAAGGAACTTCTGCTTCTTTCTAGAGCAAACTTTGATATGAACTGGCACTGTAATTAATTTGATGCATTGTTATTAATCTGATAAACAGAAGACTAGGACACGCACTCTCTTTCCAAGGTCCACTAAGTCACGAACCAGTCTGCCACTGTGGAAACACCTGTATGGATTATAATGAATGGTATTTGTACTTGTATCCTGAATGTTGATGTGGACTGGTAGAAGAGCCGGCATTTCATCTGACTGAGAGTTTGTGACAGATAATTTTTTCTTGATTATGACTGAAATTTAAGGCAGATGTCTGTTAAAATAGATAAACACAAGGCCCTTTTAATCTTCTATAGTTTTGACTAGGGCATTATTTATTGAATGTTTATATAGGTAAGACCCTACTGTACAAAAATGCTATACAATGGTATGTCCAACATTTCAGAAAAACCCTTTCTGGAACAAGGGAAATAAACAGACTGTTAATATTTTTCTATCAGTCTAATCTTCCCTTGAGCCAGTATAATGCTTTGTATACCATTCCATCAAAAATGTTATTTTAATTCACCAGGTGTGATTACATATATTTGCTTAATTAGAATAAGCTTTTTAAAAAAGTAAAATATTATGCTACACTTGAAAAAAAATTTGTAAGTTTGGTTCTAAAGCAATTTTACTTGCTGAAATTGTGCTAATAAGCAAGTAATGTTTATATGCTGATTTTTTAAAAATGAAAAAATGTCATGCTTAATAATTTACAATTTATTTTAACTATTACATAAATGGGAAAACGTCACACAATAAACAGAGACCCTTTTAAAAATATTCAGTGCAATATGCTGCAATTTCAAGATAGAATGACCAATCTCACAGAAATGATTTTGAAGAACACAGTATGTTTGCAGTTGAAAGCAGCCCCCACAGTAACAACACTAAATATTGTTCATATTTCATTTATGCAGGAATGTTTAAACATATTGTTTCACCTAACCTAAAGACTAGTTTTAACTCAGCTGCTATGAAATGTAAGTTCTTCATCATTTCTTAATATCAAGACCAAGGAATATTGCAGGTGAAAAATACTACTTGTATGTAAGTTAACAGTATCAAGCACATATTTGGTGCTCAATAATTGATAACACTTCTGCATAGCAGTATGAGATTGCATTTGAAATAGGGATTAATGATAGCTCTCTGTCTCCAACACAACAAATTACCTTTGCTTTGCATTTAAAAAACCCAAAGATACCCTGATATCTTCAGTTAGTTAAAAATTTTACTGAAAAAAAGAGAAACAAAACCCCCTTATGTCTGAGAGTAAAAACCGGTTTCTAATTGATGAAGTTTGGGGGTTTGTTTTTTTCAATGAACAGATTGTTTGAAACAACTACTTTTTGCTATTGTAAGCTCCTGTCTTTTGGGAAGTCTCTCATCCTGTGTAGTGTGGACATTTTAACAGAACCTGTTCATTATCACCCACATTCTATCCACAGGTTATTTTTCAAGGATTTCACAATGTCTTTGACCAAACTATTCACAAATGTAGGTTATGGCACACCTTCTAGGTCTGGCCTGCCAACATCCTCCAGATAGGGCATGTACAGCCATATGAATTGTGCTGCTGATCAAGGTATCCAACAGTGTCTGCATGGAAACTGGGAAAGAGCAGAGGTATGAGGGGCCATGAACACAGTTGGGTCTCACCCTAACAAGAAGACCACCAGGATACTAGCACCTGGATCTACTATGAAGGCATAATCTGAAAAGGCCCATATCTAGAGACTCCTGTTAACAAAGGAGAAAAAAAAAAAAAAAAAAAATATTATGATAATAACAATAATTAATAATGATGTAGGGGTTACACCTACACACAAATAAAAACTTTTTTCTACAGATTTTAGTGAATCACTACTGATCTCATTCAGGATGATGATTCCCATATTCCCCCTTTCTTACCCATGGCATTCATTAATATTGGTCTACAAGAGGAGTTTTGTTGAAAGGTGAAGAAGGCAAGATAAAGGTCTAGAAGTCCTTCAAACTTGAGTAGTCTCACTAGTGTTTCCTATTAGGTATCACATGTACATTGACTTCACTAAAAGTCAAAGCAATACAGTCATGATTTCTCAGCCCAGGAGTTTCTCTCTATTGAGGTCCTTTGGAGGGAGCAGAGCACTGCTGTGTAAGACAGAGTGATATGACCAAGTATTTGGCAAATGGACAAGCTCTGCAGTGACTTAGTTACCAGGAATTACTTCCCAAATTTCCTGTCACTGATCAATACTTATAAAACATATTAGTATTTACCATTAAATATTTTCCTTAAGACAACTTGTTCCTGTGCAAAAAAAAAATGACACAGATCACAATTCCCCACCAAAAGATGTGGAAAAACCCTTACAGATGACCCAAAATATTTTAAATCCTTTAACAGAATTTAGTAGCTGCCTTTCTACACAGAATCAAAGCCTTCTCTCTCTTTTATAACAAATATATAGTTCTGGAATTGGAGAAAAGGAGAAAATAAATTTGTTCTTGCAAATACTGGCCAAACTGTAGTGTTTTATGCCTTCTCCAAAATACCAGCTAAAATACACAATTATTTTTCACATTAGTATTTCTTATGTCAACTGCAAAGAAATGTCTGAGGGTTTTCCCTCTCAACAGACTAGCTCTTTTCAAGCAATCCTTGGTTTTAATAATCTGGAATGGACATTTTTCTAATGCAAGACGTTCTGAGGCAAAATAATTTCCTGTATCTGCTCTGAAAGCTGAAAACCCTTTTCACTCAAAATCTTTGCTGTGCCTTTCCAGAATGTTCATCAAAGAATTTTGCAGCTTCCTTTCAACAGTCAGATGCACTTTCCACACTAGGAGAATTGATTAGAGTTTGGTCACTGTTTTCATAATTATATGGACATTTAGCACTGCATGAGTGGCAGTGTAGCAGTTACTATAGTGCAAGACTTTGAGGTATAATGAGAAAACATACTGTTCCTGATGGTGCAATTTGCTCTTGAGTGGGTGGATAAACTTGGGAGATCCATAGCAGTGTCTCTGCTGATTTTCATAGTAATAAAATTTATGCTAATGTGAAACAGACAATTTGGGGTGTTTATGTATCTGGGTCACATCCATGCTAATCTGCGGTTCTTCAGGATGAAGTTACCACGAACACTTATGTTTCCTTTTGTTGGCTACTTTCTAGAATTCTGCTTATTGTGAGCATTTAGAGTCTTTCAATTTTTCCTAGTTTTGATTTTTTCTTTCTGCCTTGCTAGACAAAATATCTCTTTTGGTTATTTAGTCTAAACATAACTGTGTTTCCTTCCTGCTCTTCCTAAACTCTACATTCTTTGATGTTTAACACCTTCACTCCAAGTTTATGTCCTTTTCTTTCCTGTTAAGTTTCTACACATTCTTTTCTCTCTGCTCTTTTTCTCTGGCTATCCCAATTAATTTTGTATGATCCAGTTTGACTTCATTTGTATTTTTCAGTAAATTTATCTCCTCTCTAAGTCCATCCACTTTTTCCTCTGCTCTAGGAATCGACTTCCATTTAATATGTGTGTCCTGTGTGAGCTTCATGCCTATCTGGGAGCACTAGATATACCATACTCTGGATTCTCTCAAAACTTTGTTAGCCAGTCTGCAAAATTCCTGTTGTTCCTCCTTTCAGTAAGGTTATAATTTGTAAACAAAAAGATTTTGCACTTATACACCTCATTTTACTTTCTCCGGTTCACTCTCAGATTGACTAAGCTTCTTCATCAGTGATTTATGTAATATACACTGCATCTGAGGGTCTACTACAACTGCATCCAGTATTTACTCTCACTTTCTCCGTACTCAGGTTATATCTCTTTTACAGAGTAGTTCTCTTCAAGGTACTTTTGTTATCTAGTCCAGATTAATGAATGAGCAACAAAGAAGTCCCTTATTTTGTGATTTTAGCAGTGTTAAAAGTAAATGCTTTCCCACAGAAGTGTGTTAAATGCCCACAGTGCAGATCATAGGATTTGGGGGTGGGATATCACAAACTCTTTGAGAAGACACATGCAGGTATTTTGCCCAAATTTTTCTTAAAGGATTTAAGGTATTTCAACACCTAACGTGAGAATTTGTACATTTAGGGTGAAGTTCACTACTGTGAGGAGAGACAGTATGAGACCTCTACATTACTCACATCCCAATTGAGTGTTCAGTGAGTAAACAATGATCAGGTCTTATCTTGTATCCTATTCAGGGATTAGCTAGATAATCAAGTATTAAAGTGTTTATCCCAGTGAATTTTTCATCCAAGTGCAAGGTCTTGTATGCAAAATATGCATAGTACTGCACTGGGCTCTAGGGTTTCACTTGACTTTATGGCTAAATCTCAGCAAGTCATCTAACTTCTATTTGTTGCCAGTGGAGAGAGGAAGTCCCATTCATAACATGAACTGTGAGCCCACAAAAATTTTACCCAACCAATCCACTACACTGGTGCTTGCTTTGAAAAGTGAAAGAAGTCACGCATTACAGAGATGTAGGATCAGGGAAATTAATTAGCATTGAGAACATGGCACCCAGCTGATTTCCCACTGATTCTCAATTTAAGTGTTTCTTCCCTTAAACTGTTTCTCTCTAACTGTTTTGGTCTACTCCAAAAATATTAAAGATAAAATGTTAGCATGTTATTTATTCTGTAAAACTATTTGGCTCCTCCTATATAGAGATACAGATATAGATATATCAATAAAATGGTGATCACCTATCCTGCATAACCCTGTCTGCTTTAACACTGGTCTGGGGTTTTATGCAGTTATTCCACCACTCCCACAGCTGCTTTGCACTCTTCTCTACCACTGCCACAGTAACGTTCATGTGCATGGCCCTTTGCACAGCAGCTGTCAAAGAAGGCTGAGCACACAATCACTTCTCTCTGTTTGCTCCTGTTGTTGTCGTGATTTATTAGGTACAAAGGCAGGAGACTGGCCCCCCCGCACAAGTCGGAAATAGAGTGTTTCACCCCAAAAGGGAGTATGGGGAATGGTGGGCGAGCTACAATGACCAGGTAAGCAAAGAGCAAGTGGCCTTAGGTCAGTGTGATATGTCTGTGAACAGGAGGAGCAGCCCTGGACAATTCCAGGCCAGATCCTCTGCCTGTAATCCCTGTGTATCCCATAAAATATGTTTAGAAGAGAAAAAGAAATAAGAAAACATGTTGCCACTGCTGATTTCTGTGTTCCATCTGGCCGCCAGAAAAACTCTGCACCATATTCATTCCAGTGATCTGAACCACGTGTCCTGTGTGATGTTGTTGTAATATAGTGCTTTGGGAAGGAGAAATCTTACACCTGACTCATTAAGCCAGTCCGGCAGATGGAAAGAAACAGCATTCAAACCTGGAGTAAGGGTAGACCCACTACATATTAGGGGCTACATTAAGTTTGATCAAAACAACTTTTAAAAAGGGCAGAGAAAAATTGATTGATGAAAACATTTTCAATATGAAAATGTTGGTCCTTCTCAATCAAAACAGGCACATACATGTCAAAGATGGCTGTACATCTTTCATGAAAAAATGCTCTTATGAACCATTGTGTCATTGTGTTATGTTCTACTAAGTGTAAGAACCATTTTAACATTTATTAAAAGATATACTCATTCCTTATCAACCCCTGTAGGATATTTATAAATGTAACCTTAGAGCACAGGGTGATCAAATTATACCTTCACTTTTCCCAAGTGTTATATGACTTGGGAAATTTTATCACAGCAGGAGGGTGTTCAGTGAGACAATTGCACAGTGTTATGTTTTCCTTGGGTACAGCATTCACACACATACATAGGACCATCAACTCACACCACATAGCACACACTTGAGGGCTCCTGCAGTTTATATAACATCAGAAACACTTATTGTTGAACAAATTGCTGTACTTATGTTGTACATAAGTATATATTTTGTCAACTGGAATGGTTCCCTGTCCATGTGTTGTCTGGATTTTTTTTTCTTACATTGCATTGCCTTCAGAAATATTTATTCTTCATTTAAAAGCTATCTGCAATCAATATATAAAGGAATTTTGAAGAGTGGAAAAGTACATGTAATTGTCAGACAACTGTATTTTGTTGTACAGTATTCAGCTCTGTTTTGCCTGGCCATATATACACACTTGAAAACTTCTTTTTTATATCTTCACAGTGAAGAATCTGTTTGCATTCCAGACTGTAATCGATCTGAGTCAAGTAGAGAGGAGAAAAAGGTTCCTGTTAAAGAGGATGCCCCAATAGTCAAAAAGACTGGAAACTGTGTCAGTCTAATAGTTCCACAGCAAGACTGTCAGCGGCAAGACCTACTCAAACAGTTAAGAACACCTGCTGCTTAACAGAGAGTGCAATTGCATTTGATGGCTGTGTTTTGTTGTCTCCAGCCACAATGTCCTGGCCAATGGTCCTTGTCCAATTTTGTGAGCTCAATAGAGTTGCCACTGAATAGCCTGGGAATCTCCCAGAGAGAATGCAGACATTGCAGAACAGAAAGTAGGTACCATTCTCGTGTCTCAGTAAGTATCAGACCAGTGCTAGAAGTCACTGAGATGAAGAGCAGACGGAAAATGATGCAGGGGCCTGACCATTTGTGAATGATGAAAAGAACTCATTATCTCATGGGACAAAGATACTCACCAAATTCCACTTACAGTCTTTCAGTCTAAATAATGCCATGCAATTCATACTGGGCAGTGCTGTTCAGCTCATGTCCTCAAAACCCTTGTGCAACATTATGCTTGTGTTTCAATCCTAGTGTGGACATTTTTTCACATCAGGGCCTAACTATCCCTTTATATTAGTATTACAAGTGGCTTTGGATTTTTCAAGATGAAAAGTGACATAAAAATAGAAGTAGTGAGTACATTATGTGATGCTCTGTAAGGCTATTTCTAATTGAGGGAAGTTATGACATCCTGCATCACCTGTGAGCACCATTCACATATATATGATAAAATCAACTGTGGAATGGGATGTTTTATGAAGCTTTAACAAAGTAGGCATCACAGCATCATTTCTTTAGCATTTCTTGTATCATATTTGCATTTCTTATTTGATTAAATGCAATGAATAAGAAACTGCTTAATAATTCACAGGAGTAATTTTCCTGCTGATAAGTCCCATGCACAAAAATACTTCTGTAATTATTTATCAGGCATGCCAAACATCTAAAATTCCTCCAATTGCATGCTCTTTGCAGAGGATAGAAGACAAATCAACTCTCGGCTTTGGAGATAAAACTGGGAGAATGAAATTGTTAATTTTTTTTTTTTTTTGGTAGTTTTCTTGGTTTTTTGTTTGCATGTGCATGGTTTTTGTGTTTCTTTTCCTTGTGCATTGGTACACTTGATTTCAGTGTCAGGTAAGGTGGTGGTTTCTATTTTTCCCAGTCTTCATTTAACACCTTTAGCAATGAAAACAATGAAAAATCATGTTGATGAGGTAATGATGAAAACACCTTAAAGCATGTTTTGCACCAGATCTCAGCATTCAAGAAGTGCCATTGTCCTCTCTCCATCCTGTGAATAGAATGCTCCAGTGTAGCAGAGATGTGCTCAGAGATGCTTGAAATGGCATTTTTCAGACAAAAAGCGTAACACAGCTCTAGTTACCTTAATTAACAATTGCAATGAGGCCATGGTGGTAGAGGAAAGAAGATGTATCTGATACCAGGATCATTTTTGCATTTTGGGTGAAGATCATTGGTGTACTAGAAATGTTTCATTCAGCTACCAGACCCTCCATTTCCCATTCTAACCAGGCATGCTGCTGTAGTAGCTGCCAGAATCAGTATCACTGGTGGCTGCACTGAGAGGTCCCTGGCAAAGGTTTTGTCCATCAACTCTCTCTCACTTTGTAGTTTCTTTCATCCTTAAAGTCATTCATATGAACGCCAGCTGGGATTTTCATTAGGAAAGAAGGTATCAATAGATTACAGTTTGTGGAGTAATATAAATAATTGCTCTTGCTGTTGACAACAGAAAGCTACTCTGAAAAATAATTGTAAAACATTGTTTATTTCTAGAACTCAGAATATGACAAAATTATTTTTTGCCCTGTATCATTCCTCTTTTCTGTACTGTCATTTATCCCCTTAGAAAAAGCAATATGAGAATAATTGAAATTAAATAACTTGAGTGATATATCACTAGCAGGTTATTAGTGTGTGGCAGAATTATCTTTTACCTAGGAAAACAATTACATAGGTAAGTAGAGGTTCTCTTAAAAGCTTTTTAAAATTAGAGGAATAGCAACAACATAAAGCATTACAATGGTAGAATTGACCTAATTTAGATATCTTTGGTTCTGCATCCAGTTATCCAGGTTGTCCTATATTTCTGGGAGAAACTATGACTTGCTTCTTCATCGTTGTATACTGGAGTTCACCACTTCTACCACTTATTTTATTTCAGTGTTTTTAGCATGTTTCAAGGCACTTGCATTCTCCCAGGGATGAAGAACGTGGGTCACTACAAGCAAAAGGAATAATGAACTGAGATTGCAAGTGACAAGATGAAAGAAAACGTGCCCCCACTTGAATTCATCACAGGCACACACACATACCATCCCTGATGAAGAGACAAGTTTTAATTAAGTCTACAGATAGCACACAAATCTTTTTCAGGCAGAGAAATTATATTATTGTCTTTAATAAGGTTTCAGCAGAGAAGCCTGAAAGGAGAACAGGTTCTTACTATTTACTTTGAATAACAAGGGTTCTCTTTAGCAGAAAGTTATATGGGTTGAGCAAAGTGCAGAAGCTTATCCCGTGTACCACTGCTTGCTGCTTCTGGGGATAACACAGGATGATCTCTCCCTTAAAGACAGGAGCAACTTGCACAGTGTTGGAGCTATACCTTAATTAATTAATATTTAATTGCAACACTTCAGCCCCTGAAACATCTGGGCATAAACTTGCCACCAATTTTAGCTTCACAAAATTTAGACCAGTGTTCTAAATTATGAACTTTCATTCATGGACTTATAAATTTAAGAATTTGAAATCATCCCTTATTACAGTCACATGAGGACAGGTTGTAAACATATCATACATGTCTCCATCAAGTTATTGTCCAGTGTCTGTTTGCAGTTGTACCATTACAAATCTGGAGTTAGATACCCATATTAGTATGTGATAGAGAATAAAAATTCCCTCAGATTTCTGTATTAACCTCTATGATTCCATTTATATTTTGGTTTCCCCTGCTGAGTAATACTATGCATTCTATGCATTCTAAGCTTTCTTAAAAAATAATGAACTCCATAATTTTAAACTGATTTTCCTAGTTCAGTCAAAGATGTGAAGAGACCAAGTGATTTATTTTCAAATTGCATATGGTTTCAGTAACTGTCCCCAGTACCAGCCCCTAGGCACTCATCATCAGAATTAATTTTAGCAACTCTGGGTAATTAATGAGAGTGGCACCCTTGTTAAAATATGAGAGTTTTCAGCTGCTATGTCTGTCAATTCCTCTGCCTGTTTTTCATTTCTTCTGCATTTTGAAGAACCTTACAAAACAAATTTCCTTCACTAGCACCTGGTTAAATAAACACTTGTGGCAGACCTATGCACCATCTCATAAATAATCATACCGCAGAGGAAAAAATGCTGCAACAAAACTTCTATTACCTCAACTGAAAAAAAGACAAAGTGATCTCTTCTAGACAGTTAACAAAAAATCATGTGTAAAGGGAGGAGAATATTTTTTTACACCTAAGTGTATAAAAATCAGTTAATACCTCTCATGAATAGAGAAAAAAAGCCTTAAAGACAAAACTCAAGTGCCTCTAAAGAGATTCAGTAAAGGAAGAAAATGAGAAACAAAGCTAATTGCTATTCTGTCATCAAGTGGACAACTGTAGAAGAAATATTTGAAATATCAGCTACTTCAAAAATTCCCTCATTTATTCCAATTTCATTTCTTGTACATATTATATCATGGTAGGTGTAGCAGGCAGGGAAAAAGCCAGTCTGTTAAAATCAAAGCAGCTTTTAGTAAAGATGATAGAGAAACAATTACTATGTCTGGTTCTCAGGAAATCTCTCTTGTGCATAAAGCTGAACCTAATTAACCTACAGTGAAAGAAATTAAAAACAAAAAAATGTGCTGAAAAAGGCTTTGTTTTACCAAAAAAAAAAAAAATGCTAACATTTTGGTACCACTGATTTAAGCTTGCTGCACTCTCCTCTGCTCTAATCAGTGCAATTTGCCAGCAGAAGAGCAGAGTAGGGTAGAAAAATTTGTATTCAGCCAAACTTTGCAATGGAATTCCTTTGGGAGTTCAAAAGTGCAATTCTTCTGTTTTCAACTGAGGGAGCCAAAATCCATTTACAAGAAAAATTTAAAATTTCACTGTCCTAAATTTTCCCATCATTGAAGAATCAAGGCAGAGCTGGGCATAGTAAATGTAAACAATTCCATTCCTAGACATCCTACTCTATGTCTGTGATCTATCTTTATTTCTCTATTTCTAAATTGTGGGCATTGCATAGTTTCCAGTTAACTTGACAGAGTACCAATCAATATGCAGTTAGAGCAGGATCTTGAAGTATTATCACTGCAATTTATCCACAACCCATGCCAATATAAGAAAACAAGTGGTACTCCTGTCACACAGGCAATAAATGAATGCACACTTCAGTCCAGTGTCGACTTCCTAGTAGGTAGGTGCAGTATGATAAAGCGGAGGCCACATTTTTGACACAGCAATTCCTATAATTGCCAGGAAGGCTACTAGGACTTCAGCTATAGGGCTGACTCCTTACTGGTAAATTATAGAATCAAAAAGGTTGGAAAAGACCTCTGAGATCATCGAGTGCAACTGTACACCCAACATCACTAAACCATTTTCCCAAGTGCCACATCCAAACGTGAACTTTGAACACTTCCAGGGATGTTGGTTCTACCACTTCCTTGGGCAACCTCTCCCAATGCCCCACCACCTGATCAGTGAATGGTGCTTGTGTCCTATTCAGTTTTTAATATCAAGGAATTTACAATGAATAATGGTCAAGTCTTTCAGGGTTTTGCACAAAATTTACATTAAACAGCCACTGGATCTCCTTCAGAGCCCTAGGATCAACATGAGAACCACATTCACAGACTAGTCTTAGGCACAGTACAAAAGCAGTGAATAAGTGTGTCAGCCAAGATTGACCCAAACCCAAACTGAGATTCAGGGAGGCTGGTGAGTTACTCCACTGAAGATTTAACTGTCAGCTGCCTTTGCCAAGGGCTCAACACAACCTCAGATTTCCTCTTTTCCCTTTCCCCAGGTTCTTCAGCCTCATATCCCTCCTTAATAATTATTTCTTTAACTGTGACCCAGGAGGGAGTAACATGTTCCCTTCACAAGCTCTTATAATCTGATCTTCAGGCCATGAAAAGCATTTAGTACACACTTAAAGTTTCTGAACATCTGTACTAGGCCAGTGCTTGTAGTCAGGGAGGGTGCTATATATCTCTTCCTTTGGGAAGCATTTCTATTTGCATTGACTAATCCTTCATGTTAATGGCATTTATTTCACCTCCATGGCAGGCAGGTCTGTGACAGACCCTTCTAAGACCTCACCAGGAGGACATCCAGGACTGGATCTAGGTCCTCTCTTTCTGCCTGATCAAAGTTACAAGTGCCACATCATTCTACCTCCCTGTCCAGGTCAAATTCAGCAGGACCTGGTACAAGGTTTCATGGTCATCATAGCGGAACTAGAGGCAAGATCCCATCTGCCAAACATTACAAATACTGCTCCTGCTGCTGCCACTGAGCTCCCACTGAGCTCAGGATGCAGCATGACCAGTGGGCCCGGGCTCTCAAACAGTTCTCAACACCCATGGTGTATGTGTTGTAAGGAGACAAGTGCATAGTCCTCAGGGGGAACAGTTTTACTCTGGAAGACATTAGTGCCAGCTCCTGTCCAGTCTAGAAACTACACTCACAGAGATTCAGAGTCAAAGTGAGCAGTGCTACAGGTTAGACTTTGGTTTTCCTTCTTGCTCTGATTGACATACAACAGAAGGAGGAGATTGTTGGAACAGCAAGTTACAAGCCACCAGCTGTTTTGCCTGGCATTTAGGGAGTAGGGGCCTAACAGTCAACTTCCAATATCTGAATAACATCCTGGTGATCATTGCAGCAAAGGGGGCAATCCATATGTACTTATACAGATCATTCCCAGTCCACTCTCTCTTAAAGTACCCATTGTTTTACGTTGTGTTTGTCTTGGATTCTGTCATGCTGCTTTGGACGGGGAAAGCTGTTAACATATGTTGTGTTACATGATCCACTGTAATTTCATGTAATGTAATCACAGATGTGAACCCACGAGAAGGTTTTGTTTTACACTCAGCATGCAACTTTTTCTTTAGATGACCAGAAGAGCTATTAAATTGATAGTTTGAGGCAAGCCTCCACATGAAGGCTGGTATAAAGTGATCTGTATTTAGTAAACTCTGTGCTTTGCAAACTGTCGTGCTGCAGGCACATGTGAGGATATCTTTTGCAGACTTAAAAAGCAAACAAAAACCAAATTTGCAATAATCTGCCAAGGTTTTCAATATTGCTGTCTTTTCAAAAATCCTAAATGGCTATAGGAAATGTTTTGGAAACAGAAGTGAATTGTCTAAAGCTTTGAGGCATTTTATATATAAATCATGTTTATTTTTATGTGGAGACTGTTTTTGCTGTTGACATCATTTCAGAGTCATTGTCTGTTTCAGCTAAGAAATATTTCTAATATCTTCCTTATTTCCAAGAACTGTATGTTAATGTATGTGTGAACACCAGCTCATCAGACTGAGGAAGATGTAAAAAGAAATATTATGTGTTTATAAGGGACACAGCTGGCTTTTCATAGGCATCAAGAGGAGAACAATAAGCAACTTTGATAAAGAGCAGAGTATGATGGGATCTGAAGAGAATTTACCCTGAGAACTTATTTTGCAGAAAAGTGGAGCAAGATGTTTATTGCTGTCTCCAAACTCAGGTTACCACGAGGAGCTGCTTGTATAGCTTGTCTGGTATTTCTTTCCTACTAAGAACATAGTTTCATTCTCTGAGCCGACCTGCAATTTTTAAAAAAATTAAATTATTTCTTTAATCTAGTGGCAGCTAGCTTGCCAAGTACCTTGATGAAGAAGTTACCCATTAGAAGTGTCTCTCTACCTACAACTAATATAGACCCTTTCTGTGTATTGCTCAAATACTTCCAAGAAGTGAAATATAAACAGGTGTTTTGTCCCAGCCTTTACAGATTACACTTCTTCATCTCCCAGTCTACAATCCCTGCCCCATACCAGGAATCCATGTTCAGAACACTATACCTAGCTCCTTACCACTGAAAGTTCCCAGGCCAGCACACACATCTGCCTCCTGCAACCTAGCCTGTCCTGGTCTCTCACTTAGTCTCTTCCAATATTTAATTCTTTCTCATTCCTCCATGCAGCCCTCAGTCCCACAGGCCCTCTTCCTGACACCAGACCAACAGAAAAGAAGCCATCAAGCTGCTCCTTCCCCCAGGATGGACATTGCCTATGTCCCACGGGCCTCTACAGAGAGGTCAGCAGTGGCCATGAACTAGCACAGGACAGGTGATGGCTGGATGCACAACTGGACTGTGAAATGAGATGGCACACTGTTTGTTTTCCTAGAACATACAGCTATGAATTATAGGTATAAATATATTGCGATAGATAGATATAGATGAAATTACAGTCAGCTTTATGAAGAATGTAAGCTCCCGTGGTATAAGTACAGTGATTATAATTTAAGTTTGATTCAAGTTACAATCTTATCCCATTTGTGTTTACAGCTCTAATGGGAAATCAGTTTCCTGGGCCCAGAACGAGAAAAGCAGCCGAGGAGCACACCTTTGGCAGCGGTTGTCAGTCCACATCAACAAAAAGGAGAACCCCAACCAAACTGCAGTGATCAAGCCTTTCTCTAAAAGCACAGATAGTAGCCGACACAGTAGCAGCGCTACATTTCCCGAGGCTAGTGCCAAAACGCTTTACGACGTTTCGGAAGCCGAAGAGCAATACCCAGCTCAGTACCGACCACAGACTCCGTCACCAATCAGTACTTTGAGCCACAGAACTGCCTCTGTAAGCCGAACAGAAGATGATGCCCCTACCTTCCAGTCAGAACCTCCTCAGCGAAGTAGCTCCTCTCAAGGCTCCCTCATGGAGCAGATCAGTAGTGTTGTTACTCGCTTCACAGCCAATATCAGTGAGCTGAACTCTATGATGCTTTCAACACCTACTCCAGGGACAATGGGGGCTGCTCCTCTCTGCTCTTCATACCTGATTCCACGGGAAATCCAGCTCCCTACAACAATGACCACACTTGCAGAGATCCAACCACTTCCTGCCATTGAAGTCAATGGCGCTTCGCAGTCTGCTAGGAAACCTTCAAATGACAGCATTAAAGAAAGCACTTCAGAGACCCCAACAGCCAAGCAAGACCTGGAGGAGTTGGTGGCTTTAACTCCTCCTTCTCCTTTTAGAGACTCCATCGATTCTGGAAGTGCATCTCCCAGCTCTCCGGCTTCTGAATCAGCTCTCTGTATCCAGTCATCCCCCAAATACGACACACTCCTCATCAGAGATTATACTCAAAGTTCTTCTTCGCTGTGAATGTAGTTCAAGACGATGTTGGATCTCAACAACTACAAGCAAGTAGTGAGGGGATAGCCAAGTCTTCAAGATCTCCAGTGTTTACGCAGATAGAGTGAGATCCATTGGGTCATCCTGTGAGAAACGGAAAGGAAGAAGAGGAATTACGTGAGACGTGGAAACATCAGATTAATTATGCTGATTTAAAGACAAAATTACTCTTGGCAGATTATCGTGGCCTTAAAAAAACATGGGCTTTTCAGAAACACTGAATATATTTTCGAGGGCTTATAAGGAGTCTGTTAATCCAGTTACATACCAAGTGCTTTGCTTTAGTATTACAATGAACTGTGTGTACAATATAGGGGATGGGGGGAACTGGATTGTAAACAACTGTACAATGGTTTGTTTGTTTACTCTGATCCCTTACCCAGAAGTGAACCTTGATCTTTTATCAAGAATAGAAGACCAAACATTGAATGTACATTTTCTAACAGACTCAAATCTGGGACCAACCTGTCAAGCTTTCTTTCTTTTTTTTCTATGAAGATCTCAAAAAGCAGTAATGTATGTTCAATAACTACAAAACTTTTTGCTGAAGAATATTGTGTCTGTGATACGTTACACATGGATAACACTAAGCTGAGGCTTTGCAGTGAGTGACTGCAATATGGAGGGCTTTACAAGTGACTTCTCAACCTACACATTTGTTTATGAAATTCTCTTCTATCAGTATCAAAAGTTCAATTTGTTAACATTGGATTCACCTTCACAACAACAAAACCCAAGGAAGACTTCCTGACTATTTCACCATGTTGCCAACTAATAATGAAGTAGCAAAAAATATTTTCTGGAGTACTGTTTTGTAATTCCCTTATCAGGGCAAGTTGTTGAGATGAATATTCTCTTTCTAGCAGCATTATACCAAGCTATAGCATAGCTGCACTCCCTACTGAAATTAACACATTTTTATGGACATTCTCATGATAACTGTACCAGTAAAAGTATTAATTGAGATTCCCATAATCTTTGCTTGTAAGGAACAGGTAAATACCCTAAGGATTTTCTCCATACTTTGAATGACAGAATTCTAGGATATCAATTTGGATTATGATGAATGCCAACAGTCAGTGGAAAGGTTGTCATAATCATAATTAATCTATATATAGGGAAAAAACCCTGTGTCAAAGTCTGCTTAGATGTGATTAAGCTACTCTTTAATAAGCAACAATTTTAAACTTTGTTTAGCTGCTGATGCCTTGCAGCTATGAACAGTGACAAAAAAAAAGAGAAAAAAATACATTCAAAGCAATACAGAGTAAAGGTTAAAACGGAGAAGACCTAATGAGATATGAACCAACAGTCTTTGTTTCTTAGCAACTCACAGAAGAAGCAAGGGGATTCCTCTTTTTTTTTTTTTCCTATATCAAGGTAGTACAGTTTAATGCACTTCATACTGTCACAGCACTTTTTTAATACAGGCAGGGAAGAGTTTTAAAGTTTGAATAGTAGCTAAATAATTTTTGATAGGTGTAGTTACATAGAACTTGTAAGTCAGACCCTAAACGCACACTGTATTGGCTCTCTTCTTCATTACATAGCTATCCTCAGGTGCCAAACTTTTATGAGTTTGTTTTATTTTATTGAAGGATAGCATAAAGTGATGAGTAATGTACTTCAATTCAAAGTTGAGTTGATGTAGCCTTATACAGAAGACAGCCTCAAGGAAGGGAGCCTTGAAATAAGGCTGCTATATTTTATTTTCAAAACCTTTAGATCTTATTTCTTCGAAGATAACAAATATTTTGTAATCAAAATTCATACCTCCTTTTTCTCCCCCATGTTCAAAATAATAAATATTTGATCAAACAAGTAAAAGATGAAAGCACATTCACATACTTTAGCAAAGAGCATTTTCTATTCCTTTGGGATGCTTGTTTCACTATTATGTGTTGCACCCCTATTTGCTGCTCAACAACATTTAAAAATGAAAAGTAATAGATGACTGAATCCAGACCAGCACCTCACAGAGATACTCTAGTGACTCTGGAGCCAGGCAGTGTTATCCAGTTGCAGTCTGGGCATGCTTATTTGTCAGGTACAGTCATTTATCAGCTATGCCTATAGCATGAACAGGCAGGTCACAAAACAGCTCTACTCCAGAAGGCAGATCCCTACACTAAGGCATGACTGAAGGTCCTTGGTTGCCCATATGCAGTTCTTGCCTCCTCGCACAACTGATCAGCGCGGACTCAGTTCTGTACAGCTGCACGGTTCCCAGACTAGAGCTCAGTTTTGCCCTCTTGGTTCACAGTACTAGCATGTCTCATCATTCCCTAGCTGTCCATGTCTTCAGGAGAAAGCATCTTGTGTCACAGGTTACAGACCACATTTAAGGGAAAAGCATGTCCAGTCAGTCTGTGATACAAACATTCTCATTAAGGGAGTTTAGACCACTTAAATGTTGTTTGTGGAAGACTTATAATATTCATCTCCCATCAGTGCAATATTGTTTTAATATAAACAGAGTGTACTGAGATAGTTAATGTAAGTTTCAAAGGGATTCTATTACTATCTGTTCCCTTATACTTCAAACTATTGATCAATGCTCTTACAAGAACATCCTCCACCTTGATCTTTCCCTGGCATTTTAGGTCCCCTGTAGTCTTTTCTTATGGTGGTGGACAATTAATGTAATTGTATTCCTGCTAAAATCTATGGGTTTCACTGCACTGTGAAACAATCAGCAGTAGAAATAAGGATTATAGAGACAAAAAACCTTCCCTTAAATACAAAACTAATAAAAAGGAGTGAAAAATAGAAACTGTCAAGCTCAGCATAAATATACCTCTTCTGCTCTCAAACTGCACCATCCTGGCCATAGCTATTTCTCAGAGCTTCCTGACAATTTTCATATATACTGTCAAGATGATATAGGTATGAGGATGCACTATATGCTCACACTCACAAAATCCTCAATCTAATACCTGAATGCATGTTTTAAAAGCCTAAAACCCTAATGTTCTGAAACCCACATTTTAAACACTTTTGCTCATTCTCATTTTCAGGGGAGTCACGTATCTTTTGCTTATCTATTAGCCACATCAGAAATTTTAATTGCACAAGGAATCATGGATGTATCCTGCTGAGATAGTGCCCTCTTGGAGTCAGTCTACTTTTAATGAAAGGTAGGGCAGCCTTAGTGGCATTTAAAGAAGGCAGAATCCATTTTAATTGTGTAGACTGGAATGCATCAATATCACTTTGTATGATGTGTTTGAATTTCAACAAAGGGAGGAAAGATTTTCTGGAGAAGAAGGCAACAATGGTGTAATGCTAATAGTAATAATCCAAATGAACCCAGTGGGAGATTTGCAAGACTGGAAAGCTCTTTGGGAGAAGCCAGTGGGTTTGACACAAGAGAAAAAAAAATATGAATGACAGACATTATGACTTCATTATGCTGTTTGTATGCTAGTCTCTGTTTAAGACAATAAGATAGCAGGGTTAAGACAGACAGATAGCAGGGGTTTTCAGACATAAATGCAAAAGTCACAATCATGAACACTTTTCAACCTAACAAAAGAATGTGCAAGTACCAGTTGAATGGTTTGAAATTTGCCTTCCAATTTAATGCTGCTGCCAGAAAGGGAATTAAAGGATTTGAAACTATTGTCATTCTTGACCACAGGGACCTCAAAAACATCTCTTATTTGTTTTGTGCTTGAGGCCAACCATGAAGAGTGATGGTGTAGCCACCTCTGGATCTGTGCTTTTGAAATAAAGTGAATCACTCTGGCAGGTAGTTGGGAAGAAGTCTTTGCAATACTGAAAAACTGTATTTTTAAATTGGCTCTGAAGAATGATTGCATGACTTTGAAGGTGTGCTTCCTTGTACTTCTATCTGAACATTTGGTGCCTAGACTCATGCAGATACCTTAGACCAGAGATTTTTGGACCATGGTCCACAAATCACTTGCTGATATTTCGTAGGAGCCTGGTTGATCACAAGGTGCTGGCTTCTTCCATTGATTTCCAGCTACAAAAGTGAGTTAGAAACTAAATGTTAATAAAAAAAACCCAACTGTTAAAAGTTCTAAAAAAAAAAGCCCCAACAAGTTATATTAGTTTGCTTGGATATTTATTCAATTGTTGTATTTGCAAAAGGAAAAACTTTTGTTAAAAACTGGGAGAATGAGAAATCCAAAAAGAATAAACAGGAAGGCCAATCCATGATTCTCACTCTGGATGATAGAGGAGTTCCCCTGGGAATGTTTTCTTTAGTGCGTAAGACCAAAGTGAAAGACAGCATAGCTGTGGGTGTAAGTTCTGTAAAGGAAAGTGTGCAACCTTGTTATTCTGCTTAATACATCATTTATGAGGTGAGAGCATAAATGATGACAGCAACAGACAGCATACAAAAGAGTCCGTTCATTAGGGAAATCAGAGCACTATGCTCAAGATTAACAATGTGACCACGAATTTTTTATTGTATTGGAGACCAGTGTCAGGGTTGACCCAAAAAAAAGGATTTCAGAGCCTAAAGTTAGGATTTCAGTAAAATTTTAATATTTACATTTTAAACTTAATTTTAAAGCTATTCAACTGTCACCTTACTCCACTATCTAGTATAGTATGTCTGCATACACCTAGAAGTAACCTGATCATCACACACCTAAGGATCTTTGTACCTAACTCATGTTAAAACCCATCATGGATGCAGCAAACACTGGTTCCTAGGTTAAATCCCTGTATGTCCCACGAGAGAGTACACAGAATGCACAGTACAGTTTCCTGGCTGGAAAGTGCTCTAAAGACTCAGTGTTGAGATACCCTCTGTTCATTTCCCTAAGGTAACTTCACAGGACAGAAACAAATTCAAGAGTATTGCAGTGGAAAAGGAATAGTGCAACCTGATAAGACATACATTCAATAAAATTAGACATCATATATGACCATTTAACTTAAAATACTTTAAAAATCTCTGGAGCAGAGAGACAAGGTGAGTATTTTAACTCCAAAGAAGTAGAGGCAACCTTTTGTCTGTGCTACATATTGGCTAAAAAAAAAGCTAAATACTTCCCTGAAAAGTGTTTTAGTAACAGGAGGGAAGAATGTACCCTTAGATAACTTTGTATCTGCAGAAATCTTGTCTTCCGTCTGGAGTTCTCAGACCGCTTCACGAAAAGGAGAGATTGAGTCTGCTTGGAGAGGTGAAGAAATTAAATTTGAGGTTCCTACTTCTCTGAGACTGCAGAAAAAGGGTTCCATTTCATTTTCCTCCAGCCACCTTTTACAAAGGTGACCTGACCCATCTTTGAAACAAAATGTATAGTAGTCCCCAAAAATTGATCCCAGTGGATCCCAGCAATAAAACTATGTATTGCACTGAATAATTTTAAGTGCTGAAGTCCTTTGCTAGCATTGGCCCTTAATCTGTTAAGGTCATTGGAATCACTCCAGATTAATACCCATATAAAGAAAATCAAAGTTCGATAGTGGCCACTGAAGTCTAGATTTTGGCTATTTGTTTTGCAGAGAATTATAATGACTGGATGTTCTTTTCACTCTCTTTTGAATCAAACAGCAGATGGATTTTATTAGGTTCCTTCCTGAAGCTAGGCTTGGTGAAGAGGTCCTTCCTACCATTCATCTTTATCATTCCTACTCTATCTGGTATCCCAATGGGAAAACCATCCCCTAACTAAATGTGTTAAGGGATGTGAGAGAACATGTCCAAAAATAAGCAACAGGTCACAGTTTCCTGGCAATTTAATGGATCTCCAAAAACTAAGTCAATGCCCTCCATGAACATGAAAATAAATCGTCTGCTACCCGTTTCAGTGTGCACTTCATTTAGTAAAGACTTAAGTTGAATTACCTGAATTCACTTTTTTGTGGTGGTTTATTATTATATCCTCTGTTCAAATCTCTGCAATTGCCACTTACAATTTTATACTGTGAAAACGAAAAGAGATACAGACCAGTGAAGCATAAAGGTAAGTAAAAAATTCATCTGGGTGATGAATTGGTGTATATGGCTGGTTTTTTCTCACCTGAGCAATGACAGTACTAACAAAAAAATAATCATTAAGTCACTCCAATCTGCCAAATGGGAACAAATATACTATGTATATTACATGTACTAATAGGATTATATGGCAGCTGCTGGTGGTATTTGTAATTAGAAATCTATATAGAATATAGATGTTTTAGAGAGACGGTGCCAATTCCAAAAGATTTGTGTGGGCTACAAGTGCTTGTAATTATTTTTTTTAATTTGCTAATAACTTATGAAGAACTGGTTTCAAACATTCTGTGACTGTTTGTTCTTTTTTATGTTGTTGCTGCTTATACTATTAAAACATAGAGAATGTAAAGTTATTATTTTGATGTGAACTGAAAATGATTTTTCATAAAATTTAACATTTTTATCAGCTTTGGTTTGCTTTCTACCTGTACAAATGTAATTTATTTTAGCATTGAAGAATACACTTGCTTGTTTCTCAGTTGTCTACATCATGTTATAGCTGGTGTTTATGTAGAGTCAGGTACTTTTTGAACAGTATTAAAAAAATCTGTGATATGATTGAAAAGTGGAGTTTTTTTTCTCCAAAACACTTACAGCTATGTTTTCAGTGCATTTTTCTGCAAACCAGGTGTACCTATACACAAACTCTTGAATTATAATCTCTCTCTCTCTTTTTCTCCTCCCTATCTGTTGTTTTAAAGGACTAACTTAATGGTATCATAGCTATATAACATTCTAGTATAGTTTGATCTTTGTCTTTTGAAGCAAACACAGTCTCATTGATGAGGTGTATATAGATTCGCAGGTTGAGAGAAAATAGTAAAATAATCTAGTCTTGAGCAACAGAAAACAAAACTGTTCAACTTAGAAGCATATACCAAAACATTATTTCTATACATATTGTAAGAAACTACTTTCCTCCTACCATTTTAGATTCACATCTAATCTTGATCTGCAAAAAAAAAATCAGAGAAAAATTTTTATATCCTTCAATAATTTGGTTTCTAGCACTCTGCCTTTGGAACTAGGAATAAACGTCTTATCTCATGTCTGGCTACCTCCTGTTTTCAGCCAAAAATTTTCCTGTACCTTCCCTGCTAAATGCAAAAAAACCCCAAAAAAACCTGAAGCCACAACTCAAAAAACCCCAAGCCCACACAAAAAAAACACAACCAAAAACCCCCTGCAGAGAACAAAACAAAAAAAAATTCCCCAATCCAACCAAACAACCAACAAATAAACCCCACAGAACAAAACCAACTTTCTAGTTTGGAAATCCTCTCCATTCCATTTCAAAATCTGGGGTTTGTAACAGCCTTAATATTTTCACATAGACTGGCATGAATTAGGAATAATTACACTCCATGCAGTGAAATGGAGAGTGTGAACTGCAGCACTCAGATAAAAGACTATTATACACATTATTTTCTAAACATGTCTCTAGAGAAACTGCTGAATCAGTTTATTTCCTGTTAACAAATTAAGGGGAATAATTCATAACACAATGGTAGGTAAAGTGCCCAACTCCAGCTAAAAACAATGTGAATTCACATCGTGTCTTTGAACCACCTAAAAGTCTACATCCCAAAGTAAATTCCTTCAGTGTAGAAATCCACAGCAACTGGTTTAGTGAAATATATTGCTTTAGATGAAGAATATTTTAGCAAAAGAAGCATTACAATTACATTGGAATTTGGAGAGAAAGACTTTTAAAACCATATGCAATATATTTTTTCATTGCAGAATATTTATTAAAGCAGTCTCTGGAACACTAGGTCAAATTTGTTTCGTTTACAAGAAGAGTTAATTTATGCCATGCTCTGTGACCACCTCTCAGCTATGTTTCCTCAGAGTTTCTGTTATCACTACAGAATGATGACATTCAGAAACTAATAAACTAATAAAGCCAATTCTAGATTAAATAAAAAATCAGTGTTTACATTGATTGAAAAGAGAGGGATACAATTCTATAATATGCCTTCAGAAATATCAGGGCAATTAGTAATGAGAAAAGCAAAAGCTCAATATCTTACAAAGTTTGGAGTCTAATTTCTCTGCCTGTCTGGAGCTTGATCTTTCTTTCATGTTTGGTCCATAATTGCCATCTGATACCAGAGAAGCCCTACTGACAATATTGTCCTCCTCAGCTAAACTAATACAGGGACTGGGTGCTCTGTTCCTTCTCACGTCCTCCTTCTGCTCACAGAAAGGATGAACATTGGGAAAAAGGCTGAACTTTTACAAACTGCAATCTTCCTTTGTGTCTGTTCAGGGACTATTTATTAAATTTGTTTTCCTATTGTAGGAGTTTAAGACCAAATCACAGCAGAGTGTGATTTAGATGAGCTTTCTTTTACATATACAGGCACATTTGTGATGTATTTACATTTCTTTCAGGGCGGTAATTTCAAATCAGCATCTACTTTTATTTGTTTGCTTGTAAGCCAATTCTTACAATTTAGTCAGTTTTTTAAACTAAAACAAAGCAATCAACATACTCACTATGATTTTGTTTAACAGGGATTCAAAACTTACCTCCACATAACTTACTACATTTAACTTCACCCAAAGTTCAGCAAATGAAAAGCTTCACTGGTAAGTGTTTCCTGGTCTTTCTCACATATGTTGTGGACATATGTATCATAGGATCACATAACATTTTATTTTGGAAAAGACCTCTAGGATCATCAAGTCCAAATGTTAACCCAGGACTGCCAACTCCACCAGTAAACCTTGCCCTCTTGCCCCATATCCATATGTTTTTTGATCATTTACAGGGATAATGATTCCACCACATCCTGAGCAGCATGTTTCAATGCTTAAAATATGTTCATGTGTATAAGAAAAGAGTGGGACATCACATTTGTGCTTGTTTGGTGAGGTGAAGAGTAGGCTCAAAGGCTTGTCACAAGATTGGTTTGGTGTGTTACACACATATTGTGGGCTGGTCCTTGGCCCTCAGGAGAGTAATTCCCAGAACCTGGTTCTCCTCTACTGATCACCTTCTGTCTAAGTCACTCCTGAGGCGCTCCAGAGCTTCCATTATGAATACTCTTAAGTGTGTGTGTAAGCACCAAGGATGTTACTTGAATATCAGCTTAAAAATCACTTCAGACTAACATTTAACTAACTGTGCAGACACATCACTGATGAACCTGGAGGGGAAGATGCCGAGAGGATATTGAATCCTAAAAATCTCAAACGAAGACTAGAAGGATGAGATTTACTTCCAAGTAGAAGATGAACACTAACGGGTGTGCCAAATTTTAGGTGTCAATGTCAAGCTTACAAAAGAAATGCCAGTGAGGCAAAACATGAAAAGGAGATGTCCTGTATCTTTGTAGAAAGAATAAAAGCAGCATATAGAATATTTAGAAAATTAAGTAAAACAAATAAGGAAAAGTACACCTAAACCAAATATTCAAAACTGTATAAGAAGTGAGATATTACTAAAGGAGTAATCATGAAACTGTGATTTTAGGAAGCAACTAAAAGGCCAACACAACTCTAGAGCCCCACCTGAAAGTAGACCAGTCAAAAGGCTAAGTATAAAGCCTGGCATAAAGCAGACTGCGGATGGGAGACCAGTAAAGACCAGGAAAGAAATAATGTAAAGATGTTATTGAGGTCACTGGATTTCCATGCTGGCTTCATACCGAAATCCTATCGCAGTTATCATCATCTCACTGTGTGAGATGACGTTATTCCCTGATAGATTATTTTGTCCCATTTCCCCTTCTGAGTCTTTTTTATTTGATGACCAGAAAGATGCTAAACAGTTAGATAGTGGTGATAGGAAAATGATACCAAGTTAGTGCAGCGAAATTGAAGAAACAAAGACTTGCCATGTTCTTTGGTAAGACAAAGCTGGCAAGAACTGCCCACATGTGACTACCAAATGTCAGAGAGTGTGCATCCAAACAGGCTTTACCAATCTTCTTCTTAAAGCAATATAACAGAGTGCTTTGGCTTGCGCCACTTACAGTTTATCGCGGCTGCCTTGCAAATAGCCCTAGGAGGCTTGGTCCATTAGGTCACAAAATACCAGGCTTCTTGATTGCACTGCTGCTCCAACAGCAAACTGCATCTGCTCAGGCTAGGGAAAAGCACAATAGCCCAGTTTTAACACAACACACATGTCTCGAGTGAATTAAAGCTCCCAACCACAGACGAAAAGCCTCAGCTGAATGCTGCTACACAGAAGTCACATCTGCTGCAAATACACACAGAAATAGAGGGGAGCTCACTGAGCAATGACAGCTTGAATTCAGACACAAAGGTGCACATTTCTTGTACCACACAGCAAAACTCTGCCTGTAGGTTTGTTAGAACAGTCTGAATGCCAAAGGAGATGAAAGAAATCATATAAAATTGCCTAGAAAAGTCCAACACTGCTGTTATAGATTACATGACAATATAGGAATTACCTTTGTTATACCTCAGTTATCTGATGACAGACCATGGAATAGTGAGTTTTTAATTTCTTCATCATCCTTTCACTACCCCAAGTACACAACAAATACACAACACAGTAACTGACAGGCATTGTTCGATCATCTCACACTGCATCAACAACAGTTGTCTTCCAAACAGATTGGGAGATACAAGCAATGCATCTGTGCTGGCTGAGAGGGAACATGCAGCCAGCTGAAGGAAGGAAAAAGTGTTTCACCAAACAAGGTGAAAAAGAGACTCAGATTACAGCAATATCAATCCTGAATAATTTCACTGAAAATACTGGTGATGAGTGTGAATGAGACCTGTGAGTGTGTAGCAGATTGGAGTCTGAGGCTGTGTTCAGCATGGCTGGCAGTGTAATACTTCATTTAGTTTTTCTTAACATGTTTCCATAGCAGAATTTTGCCAGAGAATGTGCATCTTTTGTTAACTACAATTTGTTTTCCCAGCTTCCACATTTGATAATTTTCAGTTTTCTTGGCTTTGAATTTCCTCAAAAAGTTATCTACAAAAAACAGGGTACCTGATTTCCATTGGAAATCCCATTAAACCTTTTACTTGCATTATTTTAATCAATCTTTGGTAATTTTGTATTAGTACTGCCCATACTGGTTATTTTTTACTTAAGTAAAAATGCAGAAAAACAATTCCCAGTTCTAATGAAGCAAATGGGAATTCAGCCACAGAACCACTTAACCAGTGAGTAAGCCTGGAGTTCTTTGTTAAACCCTCTCTGTGCTGGAGCTGGTAACAGCCCATGTGCATCAGCAGGGGCACTGTTCCTGGCCAATAATTGCTAAAGGGGGTAATTTTCTGCAAATTGCGTGTTCACAAAAATACAGCTCCTGACTAGAGCTGGACTTCCTCCTGACTAATACACTGTTTTATTCTGCACCAATTGCCTTTATAACAAAGCTAGTTTTCTGGGAGAGTAAGTTCATTAGGATAGTCAAAGACTACATCATGCCAGTCATTCTCAGTGTCAGGAAATGTTGCCATTAATCTTAAATTTACTAGAAAAGACTAGGTATAAAGCCATGTTCTCTGTTTCTGGACTTACATTTGAAACATGAAAAAATTAGAGTGGAACATTAAGTGTTAAACACAACTAGATCAAAGATGAATGATCACTCTCTTGTCAAAATCTTTCTCAATTAAGAAATTTCATGCCTCATCTCTTCTTCTGTCCTATCGGAAAGAGGGGAAGAGCTCCAAACCAGTATTTAAACCCAGCTCCAAGGATTTTTTGCTGCAGCTGCTGGGACATAAAAACACAGTCACCAGTACAAGAGTCAAATTTCATTCTCCTCAAGGATGATGATGTTTTCATTGCAGCTTTCAGGTTGTGGGAGGGTATTTAACTGAGTTAAACACATGTTATTAATTTCTAATACCCCTGGCTCAGCCATAAACACATACTTTTCCTATATTTTATATGCTTTTTTTCACTGGGGGTTTTGGTACACAACTGGTCAAGATGGCATTTTATACAGCCTTCAGCAAATAACCAGAGCTGGTCTTTCTCATAGCACTTTGTGTTTTCCAAAGTTGCCATTTATGCAAACACTAGAATTGACTTGTTAATTTTTTTTAATTTTTTTTTTTACACTAGACAGCAGTGAAAATATTCTATTTGTTCACTGCCCTATGTTTTCCTGTCTCTCTTGACAACTTCTTACCAGAGCAGACCTGGTACCTCTGATGCTGTATTTCTACAGTGAGTCAGCTCTCATTGCACATCACCCGACAGGCAAAGGATGTGACCTGCACAGGGTTTTTTTCTTCCACCCACACATCAAACCAAAAGGCATAGATAGGTCAACTGTAATTATGGCTTAATTATGGTTTGTGTGACAAGGTTTCATTCTTCAAACATTTCAGTTTGTTGTCAATTCAGGCTTGACAGATAGCAATATGATTTCGGATACTCAAAGCCACTGTGATACTATATACAACAAAGGAGTCTGGCAGTTTTAGTGGCTGATTGTAACCGTATTCTCTGAATCACTCTTCGTAATAAATATATTTGTGTGAGTAGATAGATACAAAAAGTGGATTCCTTATGACAAAGTGGTAGAGTTTTTGAAAGGACTGTTTACTTGTTTTAGTATTATTTTAATACTTTTGTCTTCAAAAAGTTTTCTCAGTCATAAAGATAGAAAAGACAATGGGGTTTAGCTCTTTCCTTTGCAAGACCACTTCATCACTGACATCAATACACAGAGTTCCTGAGTGGTAAAATGTACTGTTTCAAATGTTCTTCCCTGAACTTAAAACTATATCACAAGTTCAAAGCAGGTACATGGGCTGCTATGCATCAGCCAAAATATGGTAACTCAGCAAGCTGAGTGGTGCATGACAACTCCCCCTAAAAACCAGAACAACCAAATCCCTTCCTTTCTAGTATTCCTTTTAACCAGAAAAAACATTTTAAAAGTCTGTATTTAAATATTCAATATTATGGAAAGTCAAAAAATAAGCTGACAAGGAGGAACCAAGTTCCAAATTATTGAGTCTGCTAAAAGGAAGAGACTTTTGTTCCACTGTAAAAGAGACCAAAACATGGGAAAAAAGTATGACTAAAATGTGATGTGTAACTTCTGCCTTTCTAATTTCATTAGCTGTGTTTCCACTTCTAAAAATGATTACAAAATTTTGATCTGCACTGATATAGTTAGCACTGCAAAATCTGAGTGAAGACAAGGCAGTGATAGCACTTTATGCGGTGCAGCAAACTGAGGTCAATCCATGGTGGGTAATTTAAGGCTGACCCCGAACACATGCTGTGAGCCACCCCTCATACCTCTCACTCAGTGGGATTTAGCTAATTATCTCTATGACTTGTAAAAAGACAGTCTTGTTCAATAATGGGGAGGATTTAATGGTCAGCCTAAAAGGTCTGAAACCATCTCATCCATCCTACTTCCTCAGCACAACCCCATTCAGCTTCAGCTCTCCTGGCAAGGTTTCTGACCCAGTGCAATAAATCTTGCAATTAGAACCTTAGCTTTGTCATTTCTACACTTCCTATCTCAAGCAACACTTGGTTAAAGTATTTGCAAAAAAAAAAAAAAAGGGGGCCTGTAAAGAAAAAATATCTTCATAAAGCTCTTCCTGAGGGTTTTATTTCCGAATAGGGTTATTTAAGTACTATTTTTCTTCTGTCTAGCACAATCCTACTTCCAAATGTCAAAAATCCCTTTGGTGGAACAAGAATGGTGCTGGCTGTCAGCTCTGTGGGTTTTACTGCCTTGTCACATCAGAGATAATCCTATTATTTCTTCCTTGAACTTGCTTCATAAGGATGAAGAAAATGAAAAGCTATAAACCAAGATATATAAAAATGACATAAAACACACAACACGTTATGGAGTAGAGAAACTTGCAAATATCAGCAATTTTTCAGGTCATACATTTCCTTCTAACTTGCTCAAGCCTTTTTATGCCTTATTGGAGATTCAGCACCTCCTCTGTGTTTGAATCAGACCTCTAATGAGATACAAGAGCGTAAGGTATTTCCCCCAAATCCTGTACAAAGTCTATGCAGAACAAGGAATTGAATTCATCTCAAGTTTTAGGCAGCACACTTAACATCTCTTCTCTAACCCAAATAAATCAATAACGCTTTGGCTCTCTTTGGTTGCTTGGAGCCAGCTAAAAAGTATCATTGAACGCCCTACTAAAGCAGCAGATTTTTTCCCATTACACACTTCTAGAGCTGGCAATTTAAACTTTACAAAGGAATACAGCTAAAATCCTGTCAAAAAGACTATATCCTGATCAGCAGCTATTATCTCTTCCTCTCATCACATTTTAGCTACTGTGATTGGTTTTGTGTATTGGAAATACTTCCATTACCATCCCACAATTGAATAAATACTCCAGTCTCAATGCAAACACATATATGTATAGTTGAATACTCATGGAAGTATTTTTTATCCATAGAATCATAGAATTATTTATTTTGGAAAAGAAACCCAAGATCATCAAGTCCTACTGTTAACTCAGCATTGCCAAGCCCACCACTAATCCATGTTTTCAAGTGCCCCATCCATATGTTTTTTGAACACTTACAGGCATGGTGATTCCACCATTTCCCTGGGCAGCCTGTTCCAAATACTGACTCCCCCTTTCACAGAAGAAATTTTCCTAATACCCCATCTAGACCTCTCCTGGCACAACTTGAGGCGTTTATTTCCTCTTGTCCTATCACTCACTACTTGGGAGAAGAGGCTGACCCCCCACCTCACTACAACCTCCTTTCAGGTAGTTGTAGAAAACTATAAGGTTGCCCCTACCATTATTCATCTATGTACTCTTATTATGTCTCACATAAATGGTCCACAAATTGAAAGCATAAAAATTAAACTTCTAAAAACTTTGTACATTGTCCTTCTTGTCTATCATGCTTAAGATTATTCACCTCAGAAGACACCGCTAGGTATTACTTTTTTTCAGAGTGAATTAGAATACTTCTGCATAGCATCATGTTGTGCCACCCTTTTTTTCCCCCTGCATTATGAAGCTGTTATTGGCAAACGTAGACTGCTGTACAAACTGCTGCCCCTTTTCAAATTGCATCATCCATACTGAGTTAATGGACCATGTTTCAGCAGAGTGGGTGGGTGGTGAACAACATGGAGCTATTTAGCATTCAGGGAGCCTTTTCTTTCCTTCTTGTGTAAAACTGTTACTTAAGCCTCTGCAGTGATCAAGTAGCAAATGCCACTGGAACCTGCTTAGCCTCCCTCGCTGGTACATCGGAAAAAATTTCAGTAAGGCCAGTGTAACAAAAGAGATTACACCACAGTTCTCCACAGAGCTGCTAATGCAGCAGAATGGGGCAAAGAAATCAAACAAAACTTAAAATGAAATAAAAATAAAATGGACTGCTGAGAAGGAAACCATCCCCACTGAAGAAATATAAGATGTAATGCTGTTCTGTTGAACATTCTTTGTTCTCATCCATGACAGTTATCAGGGAGATGCTGAACTGAGATTGTAACTAGAGGAAATGGCAGAAAGTACTACTTAATTCACCAGAACTGTATTGATTTACACCGGCTGGGTAATGGAGGAGGAATTGAGCTCAATTTTGTTAACAACTCTAGTAAAAGGCAGCTTGGTTTCATTTCTTTCAAGACAACTTGGCCGAAAAGACTGCAAAACATAAATAGGAAAATCAGGAGGAGAAATAGAAAGCTCACCCTGGGGAAGTGGTACATCCACTGTTGTGAAGCAGAGCTGCATTTAGCACTAAGTCTCCTGCTGCTCACAGCACTGAGGTGTTGCTGTATCTGAGAAAACTAAAAAAACAGCCTGGGGACTGGTACCAGTTCATCACAGGTGCCACTGGATCTACCTGTGACCTTAGCAAACAGTTAAACATCAGCTCATGCCAGGTTTTTCATCACCACAGCTCATCTGGTATTGAAAATGCTCTAGGTGGTTTATATCTAGGGCAGATGTATTAGTACCTCACTGCAGGTGCAGTGGTGATACTGCCAAGAACTGCAGACACAACGTGGTAGATCAGCTCCTTAAAACAAGATAGGGCTCTATCTCCCATTGCCAGCAACAAACAGTGATGTCTGAGTAGCTTTGAAAACTGATTTGTGAGTATGTGGGAAATTTTCTGTCTTTCCTTCATCCACACAGGTTCATCTGATAGAGATTCTCCCTCATTTAACAAAACAAGATGACTGAACACCAGTAATGAACTCCTATCCTTATCACAACAACAAATACTTTATCAAGAAGCAGACCGTTCTCTAATCTACTGCATTTTCAGTTTCCAAAAAATCTGCACAATATGAACAATCAAAAAATTTTCAGCTGAAGACTTATTCATGTCATGACTTTTCCCTGGAACAGAAATGCATACATTCATCCATGATAATATGGTATCTCAGGTCTTACTATCTCCATCTGCTGTTTTGCATGTGTATTATCACTTTCATTTTCAAAGGCTGAAAATTTTAAAAAAAAAGTTTTTTGACAAATAACATGGGTAAGTCTCGGACCTCTAATAATAATGGGTATTAAAACTAACAGAGAAATTGAAGGAGCCACATTTAACTGCCTTTGCATTTTTTGGAATTTCCAGAAGATAGTATATCAACATCAGACAATCTATGCACCCCGTCACAACTCCTGCCACATCAGATACAGAGATTCTGTTTTCTTAGTTTTGGAGAACATCCTGTGATGCATGAAACAAGCTGCACATGTGGCTGACATACATATTTTATTGATGTTCTCACACAGAGATTAGTCAGGAAATTTTCTAGAAGTGAGTGTTCAAATATTGTATGTATTGATTATGATAAAATATTAACTTACAATATCTTTTCTTCTGCAACTATCACAAGTATTGTATGAAAATCACCTGGTTTTGATAACAAAGTATGACAGTTATGTTTCAAGCCATCTTGAAGGTTACATTTTTATATTTTTTTTGATTCCTTGAAATTAATGCCTTCCATCTAAGAAATATTTCCTTATGTCATGACATTAATACTTTTGTATAGCAGAGACACTTGATTGTGTCCATTAAAAAAGAAGACATTTATAGCCGATTTCTGGTTCTAATTTTTTTTCTACAATTAAACAGAATGCAATTCTTCATTTCAGCTGCTAGGCAACTACCAATTTTCCCAACAGTCTTCAAAATTATTCAGAGAGGAAGAAATCTAGTGGAGAGATATGTCAGATGGCTATTGTTTATTTAATGCCTTGCTTGCAAGTGAGGAGATAAAAAATAATTGGAAAAAACTCTGAAAATTCATGATCATCCATTGCATAGTATATGCTGTCATAAAATAATTCATAGGTGTTAGGAGAATCAGCAAAGTGACTGCTTGATGGTTTAAAGTAAAGGAATGGGGATGAGGGGCATGTTCTCTTGGGTTAAATATGCTTCACTGAGACTGTAAATCAAACATAATCAATAGCAAGAAACACTAGTGACAGGTTCTCAGGAGCCATAGAAGATTAATGTAAAAGAAGCAGTTTGGAAAGCTCTCCAGCTAGACACTTAGAGGGCAGATTTTCATGAACATGGATTTTTGGGTGGTTTTAGTTGCTGGAAGTTATGTAAAACCACTTGGGTTTGACAGGACCAGACATACAACAGTAGTACATCACAGAGGTTGCTAACTTCATAAAATTAATTCTGTGACAAAATCAACAGTAAGTGGCATGTTCGATTCTTTGCACAATAGTACCAGCTTCAGGAAACTTCAAAATCCTAAATCTTCCTGTCTTCATTTCCAAATACGCGATGATCATGTATTTACCTTCCTAGAAGATATTAGAAAGATGTTTGGAAAACATTCTACATTATAAAAACCCTTATATAAGCACTATATGGCACATGCTTGGGAATATAACTGTGTGATAACTATTATTTTACCATTCTGTTCCTCTAACAGGCAACTTGATATAGCAGACAACATTTTAAAACCACTTAAGATTTTCTGATCATACAATCTAACCTTCTGGCTGCTACAAGTGACACAATTTTTCTCAGATTTTCTTATATTGGAACTGGGAACTCATTTGAACAAAAACTATTTTCACTGTTAAAACAACTCACCCAATTATCAGAACTGCAGCTCTGTTGAAGTAATCGATAGTCTCAAAAATGTTACTTTCACAGATTCTGAATTATGTGTAGGCCTGGAAAAACAATCTTAACGATAAGGAATAAGATCCTTTCTTGCTCTGCAGCTGACTGTATTCTAGTGCACTACTGGGAAAGTGAAAATATCTCCTAATCTTGGGATTTATCATATTCCACAGTAAGAATGAGTCATAGAATACCTTAGAATCAGGTGGTAGCCTGGTTTAATTTATCTTTATTTATTTGAGTTGGAAATGTAAACAATGACTGTGTGATATATATACAGCTGTTAACTCATTGTGAAACTGAGAATAACTCTTCCTGATGCTTCACTAGACATTTCAGTTAGCGGAAATGATCCATGGCTGTTGCTGGATAACTCTGAGTGTCCCTTCAGTCATCTTTGCCTCATTACACCACTCTGATTGGAGATGGATCATACCATGGAAGGGTCTATTTATTTCTCTCAGGAAGAATCTAAACAACTTTATAGAGAGGATGTTCGGCTTTTGAATTGACAAAGTTGAGTGAATTCTTCAATTAAGTCCCATATCTTGAGACTGACAGATGAAAGGTGAAGCAATAAAAGCTTGATAGCACTACTGAGTATTTCAAAATATGTCAAAGGTATGCAATAGACAGTCACCTTGTTCCCAAGATTGTCTTACTGGTTGTCTTGTTTAGTCCAAAATGAGATTTTTTTTTTTCAGTATGTGCTACAAAAAGTCATGGAATCATAGAATCATAAAATGGTTTGGGTTGGAAGGGACTTTCAAGATCATCTAGTTCCACCCCCCTGCCGTGGACAGGGACACCTTTCACTGGACCAGGTTTCTCAGAGTTCTATACAATCTAACCTTGAACACTTCCAGGGAGGGGGAGTCCACAAACCTGTTCCAGTGCCTTCACCACCCTTACAGTAGAGTTTCTTCCTAATATCTGATCTAAACCTACCCTTCTTCAACTTAAGGCTATTCCCCCTTGTCCTATCACTCCCTGGCCTTATGAAAAGTCCCTCTCCACCTTTCTTGTAGGCCCACTTTAGGTACTGGAAGGTGCCCTAGGGTCTCCCCAGAGCTTTCTCCTCTCCAGGCTGAAAAAACACAGCTCTCTCAGGTTGTCATCACAGGAGAGGTGCTCCAGCCCTCTGATCAACTTACTGGCTCTCCCCTGGACTCATTCCAACAAGTCAACATGCCTCTTGAGTGGGAAGTCGCAACAATTATTTTTACTGATTCCTGGTGGAAACAAACAAAAAAAAAATCATCTGTTTTGAAAAAAGGAAAAATCTGAGGTGGATAGCAATAAATCCAAGTATGTTCTCCTTCATACCTCTGTCTTCTCTTTCTTCATATCAGTATGAAGTGGAAAATTATAACTACAGTGCTGTGTAATTTGGTTCTCCAGTGTTCCTCAAAGAAGGAAATTGGTCCAAAGAATTTTCCATGGTATTGACAATAATGTAACATTTACTGCTAATGATTCTCTTTTTGTTCAACCCAAGATGGTGATCAAAAGTGTGTGTGATCCTTTATCTGGCAGATCCTTTTACCTTGGTAAAACAAGCCCAAGTGGTTCTCTAATTATTTTCATAAAAACCAACTGATGAGTGTCACCAGATTCCATGAATCCAGAGGCTGAGGGATGGGTTTGGAACCTTAGAGAACTGGGATTTAATCCTCACTTGTTTTGTGTACAGATCTGAGCAAAACTCATGAAACCTGGGTCTCCAAAACTGATGACTGGTATTCTCTGTGTTTTGAGTTTTCTCTGGCTTCCGTCAAAACCCTTTCAAAACCTAAAGCTATGGAGCCAGACATTTTGTTCCTTTGTGGGTGCTGTTCACCACCTTGTATTCATGGTTGTAATTTTAAAGTACAATCAACTCCCGCATTGAAACATTTCCAAAAAAGCCAAAAAGCAAAAACATCATGCTCATTGTTTGGCCTTGTATTTACTTTAAAACACTTCAATTTTTCCTTCTGTCTCTGTTTATTTCTGTTGCTCTGGCAGAAAAAAATATTTTCCCTGTATGCTGCAAAAATAGACATACTTGCTTGCACCTTGCATTTGCCTAATGATGTTGTTCCTAGTCTTTCTCTGTCCCTCTCTGTCCCTCTCTAAGATCTTTTCTTCCTGTTGAAAAAGATGACAGTTTGGCTAAAATGTATTCTGCAAACTAGCATGTTGTTCCAAGTAGCCACATACACATCTAATCCATGCCTAAACAAATTCTACTGCAATTACAGTTTCTTACCTGAGAAAGAATCAGAGGTTCTGACTTTGTCTCAGATGATTTTTGAAGTCTCTGTAATGTGCCAACAACTGTTTTCATTGTCAGAGTAAAGAAAGCAAGAAGGATGTACGTTGAACATGTATGAGATGAATGCAGTGTGTTTTCATTACAAAACCCTGCCAAGTGTCAGTTCTGAAGGATATGATCAAGCTGATGAGCTCTTCTGAATTACTTGTTTATTACTTTAAGCTACAAATTATTTGTAGGAATGGGCATTTCAAAAATGGATAACACAGAAAAACAATACAGTGGACATAGCGGATGAGTGAAAATTTCTCATAAGCATTATCTGCAATACTGTATATATGATATACTCTATAATATCTGTGACATGCTGGATAATACTATGTGCATAAAATATCTTGTTTGTAAAGAGAACTGTTTAAAGAGCTGTTGCAACTGAGGATTACCTTCAAGTCATGTATAAACTTTCTAGTGTTTCTTCCAGATGATTCCCTGTTGTAGTCCTTTCCCTTCTTCCCAAAATTCATAGAGATCATTGCCTTTTCTAACAGTTTGGTTGTAATTTGTTAACAGCTCAAGCACTTGTTAAGGCCAGAGTTCACTAAGATATATCCCATCAAAGAGATATGCTTTACCTTTGGTTACTAATCTTTGTTAAGATTATGAGAACTTCAATTACACTGCTAATCTTGATTGTTTGCCTCCTCGTTTCCAGAACATCTGTTTTAGTCTTGCTGGAATCCTGGTTTTCTTCTACCTCTTAATATTTTGTTTGAGAAAGTTGAAAATCTATCTTCACATAGAAATTGCAGTCTCCACTGATGCCTGATCTTTTTCTACTTCATCCGCTCTGCATTGCACAGTATTTAGACGGCTGGTTTTGCTTTGTGTTTTTATTTGATGTTATTCCCAGTGCACAACTCTCCTTGGCAGCAACAGACTGTCCATCACGTGAAACAGATAACCACAGAACTTGTCTGTGTTTTCTGATCCAACAGATGAGTCAACACTGTCTCTTCACTCCTATCTGTGTTGCCATTCCATCAGTCACTTTACTGTCTATGCCATTTTCATGTTGTTTTGTAAGTACACAAAGTAGGACATTTTGTGCTCATATTCCCATGTGGTGTTGAGCTGTTTAAATTTAGTGGCAGATTCTGTGACTCAGTGCTTCATTAGGATGGATGGGATATGCTTTCCTTGTGCATGCCTTCAGCTTCCTGATGCCAGCTACAACCCACAGCAACATGATATTTCTTTTCTTATGGTAAAACTGCTACCAGTAAAAATCCCAGAACTTTGAATTTTGTCTAGGTGAGGGCGTTCCTCCATTTACATTGACCACGTCTGCAATCAAGACAAGATCCACAGACTTTCTCGTCCAGATATTCTCGTTCTAAGTTTTCCAGCGAAATAGGAAGTTTTGTCATTCAATATACTGTGTGACTTTTATTCTGGGAAAATTTATTAGAACTTCTTTTAGTCACTCCTGATAAGTCCTGCTTTCTTTCATATTGTATGTTCTGTCTTCCAACCAGTGTGACTCACCTATCCAATGTTACACTGCTATCACACTCAGTGTTAAATTCTACAGATGGATTGTGACCTCTTTGCAAACCTTATAGCTTCCTTCCAACTTGAAGGAATTGTTCTTGTGAGTGAGCCTATTTATCAATATCAAGTTATACAGTACTTATACAAAAAGTACTGTGATGCCAACAGAGTCTTGAGAATGATACCAAAAAGGGAAAGTCAAAGCTTGGAAGATGACCATAATTATTTACATGAATTCACAGGAAAACAGAACTGAATGTGCATGAAATGTCTCAGGATAAATACAAAAAATGCTAACGTGATATTTGGCCCATGGTAAAGAGGAACTTAGTGAGCATGTGCTTTCAAAAATAAGCATGAGCCAAGCGTCCTCCTTGGGCAATCACACTGTAAAAAAATATTTTAAAGTAGCTAATGAATTACAAACCCTACAAGTACTTCAAACTAAGACAATGTGACTGGTAATTGCAATATCAGAATCAGAAATCACTTCCGCTATGGAGAGGGGAGCGGGGGGGTGGTGGCTGTGTGTTCTACCATTCAAACCACATGCTTATGGAAAGTATCTACTGTGGGACAGTAAAGTCCAATATTCGGGAAGGAGGTTTCATTAATTTTATATGGAAGACAGATTTCTGCAGCATATAGAAAAACATTAGGTATTATAGCTTCTTTCATCTTTATGTATTATTGTATTCCAGTCTCAGCTATTCCAGATCTGGCACAGCATTATTGCAATGGAGAAATTATCTACAATGCTGACCTATTATAACAGACACTAGATGCAATCTCATGCATTTATGTAACATTTAAATGGATTTATTCAAATTGGTGAAAACCTTTCTTTAGTTCCTCTAAATAAAGAACCATTAACTGTTATATTGACAAAAACTTATAGACTCTTCTGTGCTAATGTATTCCATTCTCAGTCTGCAGAGTGAGAACATTTTCATAGCATTTCTTTGCAGATTAATTGATCTAACTGCAATGAGGGCTCTTATCATTCCTCTGCCAGAGATGAATATTGCTGCTAATCATGATGCGATTGGTGCAATTGTGCTTCGCTATGAATAGCAGAAGAGAAATCATGTTTATGATGAAGTGGCCCTGAATTTAGTAAGGCCACTGTAAACAGATGAGAAAAGGAGCAGCAGTAAGGCATAGTTGTGGTTTAATCCCAGCTGGCAACTCAGCCCCACACAGCCTCTTGCTCACTCTCCCACCACATCAGGATGGAAGATTAAAAGTAACGAAACATATGGATTGAGATAAAGACAGTTTAATAGGGAAAGCAAAAGCCATGCACACAAGCAAAGCAAAACAAGGAAGTCATTAATCTCTTTCCATGGGCAGGCAAGTGTTCAGTCATCCCCAGGAGAGCAGGGCCCCACCAAGTGTAACAGTGACTTGGGAAGACAAATTCCATCACCCTGAACATCCCCCTTTTTCTTCTCGCCGCAGCTTTATCTGCCGGGCATGTCACCGTGCGGTATGGAACGTCCCTTGGGTCAATTGGGCTGTGTCCCCTCCCAACTCCTTGTGAACCCCCAGCCTCCTCACTAGTGGAGTGGGGTGAGGAGCAGAAAAGGCCTCGACTCTGAGCACTGATCAACAGAAACTAAAACACCCCTGTATTATTAGCACTGCTTCCAGCACAAATCCAAAACACAGCCCCATACCAGCTGCTATGGAAAAAGTTAACTTCAGCACAGCAGTAAGATAAGCAGATAAGAATCCAAAACTATAGAGAGCATCTCTGTTGATGAAGGCAGTCTGATGTCTCTCTGTCAACAAAGCAGCATCACCAAGGTGCCACTCACACTTTTATTGGCAGCATCCTTGCTGCAGATCCTGTTAGTCAGCTCTGCAGGGAGACATTTCACTTCTGTTGCTTTGTTCCCATGCACTGCACAGGGTTAGGCAAACATAAGTGGAGGGATTATTCTCCATATTGTCTGTCCTAGAGGAAAACCATTCCTCTACAGGATCAGAAGGCCATGCCAGTGGCAGGGATCAAGTCTCCAAGACTGACACTTTCTCCCTTTCTCCCTGTTTGCCCAGCTATGGGTACAGCATGGTGCCTACATCAGTAAAACATTAAGGATATAGGCATGATTAAAATATTTTACATGTAATTAAGAGGATAATTTCACTTATCTTTATAAAAACTATAGGTGTTATTTCATTTGGACTCTGTAGATCAGCAATGTAAAGAGACAAATACTTCCAAGAGGAAATTCATCCTCTCACCTTAGAAATTTACATCAGGACAGGAAAAGTTGTTGTCCAGAGATATCTCATTGTCCACTTTTCCACATAACAGGCAAAATATATGACTAGAACAGAGTAAAGACTCACCTTTAGACATTTAAAATCATGTGACAAGAATTACTGTCAGTTTTCACTGGGAGGCAAATGTAGCCTTTCTCAAAATCTGACAGTAGCATCAATGGGAATGGAACTGATAACATACACATCTGACTGCAATTCCCAAACCATTTAATTGTCAATGAGAAAGACTCAGTATTTTGCAGAAGGAAAATAAATAACTCAGGTGACTGAATTGACTGCTTCAATGGTGAAGAGGACTCTTCAAAGGAGAGAGCAGTGAATGTTTTTTACCTTGAATTCAGCAAGTGTTTCAACCGTATCTCCCATTATATGCTCACAGATAAACTAATGAAGTAAGGACTGCATAAGTAAACAGTGAGGTGGATTGAAAACTGGCTGAATGCTGGACTCAAAGGATTGTGATCAGCAGTACAAAGTCCAACTGAAGAACAGTCACTAGAGGTGTACCCCATTGGTCTGTACTCAGGATATTACTGCCTAATATTTTATTTATGATTTGATGATGGGACAGAATGTACCCTCAGCAAGTCTGCAGGCAATGTAATCTGGGAATAGGGCTTTATGCACTAGAGGATTCTGCTAACATTCAGAGGGACTTTACAGGCTGGAGGATTGGGCCAAGAAGAACCTCATGAAGTCCAAGAAAGGGAAATGTCAAGTCCTGCTCCTGGTGAGAAATAACCCCAAGCACCACGGCAAGATGTTGCTGACAGCAGGACAGCAGCTGTGCAGAAAAGGACCAGGGAGACCTCATGAATACCAAGCTGAATATAAGCCAGCAGCCAACCCTCATGGCAAAGGAGCTCAACAGCCTCCTGGGCTGAATTACACAAGAGTGTTGCCTGCAGATTGAGGGAGGTGATCCCTTCCCTCTGCTCAGCACTGGTAAGACACATCCGCAGTTCTGTATTCATTGCTGGGCTTCCCAATACAACAGATATGGACAAACTGGAGTGAGTTCAGGAAAGAGCCACGAAGATGTCTGAGGCTTTGGGAAATCTGACATATGAGGAGAGGCTGAGAGCTGTGACTAATCAGCCCAAAAAAGAGAAAGTTCATGGGGACTCCTGAAAATGTACAGAAGAACCAGGGATGGAGGAAAAAGAACGAGCCGAACCCTTCCCAATAACAACTAGTGATGGGACAAGACACAGAGGGCACAAACTGAAATACAGGAAGCATCACTTAAATGGAAGACAAAACTGTTTCACAGTGACTGTCAAACACTGGCACAGGTTGCACACAGAGGTTGTACAGTGTCCATTCTTGAAGATACTCAAAACCTGCTTAGGCAAGAAGTTGGGAAACCAGCTTTAGCTGACCCTACTTTGAGCAGGGGCCTGGAAACCAGCTTTAGATCACCCTTCTTGGAGCAGGGGTTTGGACTAGGCAGTCTCCAGACATGCTTTTCCAGCTCAACCATTCTATGATTTGAAGCTTGTAAAGTAGAAAAAACATAAAGACCTCTTTTGTCCTCACTTAAACTATAGGTTTTGAGGTAAAAAACACTTGAAAGACACAACTCAGAATTTCTAAGAGGAAGTAGTTTGAGTGTTTTTAACCATACTTCTAAATACTGTTGCAGACACTGAGCAGCCAAGTGAGAATAATTTGGCTTGTGTGGTTCTTCAACGTTATTTAACTATTCACTAATGACTGCATAATTTGTATATCCCATTATCTTAGTTTACCCTAAAGTCTTAGATATAGTAAAATGTCCTTTAAACTGAATGATTTATCCCAGATTTTGCTTTCCTTTTTCCTTAAAGAGCTTTCTTCAAATCTTCTCCATATCATCTTGCTCTTGGCCATAAAAAGTCAGATGAAAAGAAGATCATTTGGGATTTTTGGTTATGAATTGTCTCTAGTTTCCTACCTGTATCTTTGTTCTCTGTCTATCATAGATGTCTGCTGCACTAACACAATTGTTCTCACTGTCTTTTAACCACATAAGCTGCTTTGATCTGTTCTGGCTCTGGTGCACTTTGGACCTCATGCCTCTAGGAAGCCAACAGGACCAGATCTCTTATAGAAACCAATTATTTCAACACCAATTATCCTCACTCTCACTTCAATTTGATAGAGAAAACATTTTATTTTCTATAAATTTCTACCGTCTAAGCAGCTTGCTGATACTTCTCCAGAAGCCTATTTCTCTTTGTGTTTACTAGATCTCAGCAGTATATACAAACCACTGCTTTTTGTTACCTGCAAGACCAGAAGTTTGGCTTTAGCTTTTCCAGCTGTCTTTGTTCAGGGCTTGCAGCAACTGCAACCAGGTGCAGTGGAGGGGAACAGCTGTGTTTTGTCATTGCCTGCTCAAGGGTCTGAGCTATAGGTGGTTCTTGGATGAAGGAAGAAGCAGTCAGTTTTTTCCACAGATAAATTATGTGGGGGGGAAAAAACCACAAAAAGTCTTTGGGTTCACTAAAAATTTTGCTGAATTAAGTACCATAGAATTTTGTCCCATAATGCCTAGACTGTTTTGGTTCTTTCAAGTCATCTATGGAGGAGGTCCAAACATCTGGACCCTTTTGTTTTTATGACATTCCCTTTAGTGATGGACCTGGAAATAGCTCATCAAGCATAATGACAATGGGATAAGTTAAAATACGGTGTTAATGCCTCTTCAGAGATGCTTGTCTATTTTGTAGCTGATAAATTCTCTGGGTTAAATTATACCCTTGGATAGGAAATGGCTATCACAAAAACAATGGGAGTGTGACATGGCCATCAAGGGATTATAAATAGCCCTCTGGGAAAACAATACAAACATATTGCCTCTTCTACTACTTGAATCCACTAATTAGGAAATCAGAATGTGATAGAAAAATGTTGATGGTGAGTAGATGCATTTGTTGAGTGATTATTGAAAGTCTGGTTAATAAAGCTAACAAATACAGCAGAGCACTCAATATTTTGCCGTGAATTTAGAAGTTTAATGAAGTGTTATTATCAATTCTATGTAAATCACCACAAGTGTGGCAAGCATTTTGCAGAAGTTACCTCTACATATGAAACATTTTGTGTCTTAGATGAAACACAGGTTTCAACACATTGATCTTATTGGGACATTGTGTTCTCCCCATCTGTTATGTCCACATGGTTTTCACAATATATTGTAAATTTTTCAAGATGTTATTGAAGTGCCTGTAATTCCAGCAGCCTTGCACACGTACATGAGATTCACTAAATTTAGGTATCTGTGGTACAAGACAGTCACTCCAACACATTAAATAGAACTGGGTTAGTCCCACCAGATAACTGGTAAGCAAGACATATTAAAATTAAAGATCACAATGAGTATGAACTTGTCACTAATATGCAGGTGGTCTTTTTGCTCTCACATTGAGGTTGCTGAGAGCTCTAAGTTAGCACTGTCAGGTCTGCCATAATGCAGTGTGTAAAAGAGATGAGCTTAAGTTAAGATACCTAGATTAGAAAACCCTGCTACAAAGCTAAAATCCTACCCACATTCATCAAATACAGCTTTGTGGTTTACAGCTTCTGATGTCTTCTTGCTGTGTGCCACAACTTTTCAAAATTGCATAGATCATCTAGCAATTTAAGAATACATGCAAAAGCATGAGATTTATTTCCTTGAGCTGCCATAGACCCAATAAAATTGTCACAAACTTTCATTGGTTTTCATATTTATGCACATTTCCTGATTTCTTGACAAGATACCTATCCCTCAAGATGACCTGGATTCACTTTATTCCAATTCCGTGTTTTCCTTTTAAATTGAGTGTATATAGAAGCATGACCTGAATGGAAAATTTAAAAATATTTGTCTGCAGCTGAAACATGAAGCATCAGAAAGGCAGAGCCTCGTATTTTTTCCTCCCACTGGAACACGTCAGTATCCCCATGGTCCCTGGACTTGACACATATGAGATTATCTTGCTTTTGTAAATTCTGTTGAATGGAAGTGATTGCTGTTGATGTTTGTTTTGCTCAAAGGCATAATAGCTGTAAGCTTCCACAAAAATATCTGTCAGTTGGAACATTTTGAACACCTGTGTCCCAGACTGGTGCTGTAATCATTGATGTCAATTAGGAGCATCTTTACTTTATGTCAAGTCTCTGAAACCAATTTTACTGGGAAGTAAATCTGGCCTGTGTGCTGATAAAATATGTTGCAACTGAAATGTATTTTATGTTAAAAGTTGGACCCAATATTGAGTTAGAATCGATGTTAAGAGTTCAGTCATAGTGGGTCACTCACCTCTTCAAGACTGAGGAATAAACTTCCCAAGCCAGTAACAACCCACAGGTCCTGATCTTTCTCCAAAGAGTGCAAGGACACAGGGAGCCTGTGAAAGGTTCAACTTCACTGCATTCAGAGTGCAGTGCAAAATCAGGCACACCTCTCACCATGAAGGCTGGAATAACCCTAAAAGTCCTAAAATAGATGTTAGTAAGGTATCAGCTTTCAGGAAACAGTGGTGATAAACAAGAACTTCTGTATAGAATAGTCTCTTCTATTAATGCTATGATAGTTTGTTTCTGCACTTTTGAAACAGGCATATGTCTTGGGGTGATTTTGTGCTATGTATTTGCCTATTGCCTGCTTATGCCCAGGAATGGGTCCTGTAACTTTAAGCTGGGGAGGGGGGCTTTTAACCAAATTTTTTAAAATCCTTCACAGTGTTACCCTAGGCTTTTGCCATCTCCTCTCACTGCTAGTTGTTATACCCCACAGTTTCTCACGGTCTGTTCAACCATGCCTCAGGCTGAGACCTAGTCTGCCCACCTTACCAGGGACATTTTTATTGAGAAAATGTTAGCATTGAGGATTAATTTTCTCACTTTTTTATTTTTTTTTTGACAAAGAAATCTGGAGACAGATTTCTGCATACTGTACTACTGAATATCCTTGACACATACAACTTAAATGACTACGGTAAGCATAATAATAATTTCTTATAATTAAATACTTAAATTTAAATACTTGTAACTAAGTAATCTAAGTATGTTAAATCTGGGTGACTCTTGTAAATTCTTCACGGGTATTAAAGACAAATAGACAACTCTCATTTGATCCCATCACATCACTAGTGCCATAAGAGACATTGATTAGTCCTCTGAAAGGAGATTACATTGATATATCTTTTATATAGGTGATCCCATGTGCAGTGAATTCAATTCTAAGTGCATTGAGGACTGATTAGTCATCTTAATCATTACAAATATTAAATAGAGATATTTTTTTACCAGTTTTCAAGTTAAATGATTCTATGATCTTGATTTGATTGCTGTTTCAGATTTGAAACATCCTGCCAAAAATCTTTCTCAAATTCTTTGCTTTGCAGGAATAACAGGTCTAAATCTTGATCACTCATACTGCTTCCATAGTGGAACCTTTAAAATATTTGATTTAGAGAGCAAAATTGCATTTCAAGAACAAAATTACTCCACTGAAATGAATCCATCAGTTACAATAACAATATGGTAACCATAATGCTGCAAAATGCTTCATGCAGAGTTTGTTCCTGCATTGCTATGATAAACTTTATCTGCTGTAATTCTGAGTGAAAAGAAACTCATAAAAGGTCAGATGAAGGAGCAAAATATAATGCCTAAAAGTACTTTCCACAAGGTTTCTTACACCAAAAGTCACTGAATTTTCTGTCTTTTCTAGTCCAGCAAATTGGAAGTGCTTCCAAATGAACTCCCGAGTCAGCCAGTCTCCTCAGTAATGCATTTGAAAGCTCTGCTGAAACACAATTCATCTCCCAAAGATTATCATGATACAGTTTTCACATTCTAGAAAAGGGGCCTCTTTTCTTTGGCACTGCAAGATCTCTCAGACAATGAACCAATACATTCAACCTGTAAACTGCACAAAAGCAGAGGTAAGATGTATGGCTAAAAGCAAAATAATTCCAGCTCAAACCTGAGTGAGAAAGAACCTGCAACAGGCACTCTCATGTTCTCCCTGCCTTTCAGCACAGACAAACACAAAGTTTGTGGGAGGCAAGGTGTTTTCTTTATGATAGTGTCTGTGCATCTATTTTTAGGACAACACAAAACTTATCTCTGGGCCACAACATATGAATACAAAATATATAAAGCTGGAAGGTAAATCTGTACTTCTCCTTGTAAAACATGACACAAAAATTCTTACTCAGGATTTGTGGATGACTACTTCCTATAGGCATTTGTGCCCATATACAGGTCCCTTTCCAGCTCATTTTAAAGATTTTTATTTGAAAATACAAAAATTTCACATTTTTTGGATCCAAGCATATTACTTGTAAATTAATTAATTTGTGAGCCACAGCTTCAGAGCATCACAATCAGTGATTATTCCCTTCTTTCACAACTGGGAACCTGAAGCAATGACAGGCAAGATCTGGAGGCCAGATAGGAACAGACCCACAAGATACTGTGGACCACAACCACTGTGTTGTTTCCTTTATTTGTCCATTTCACAGTCCTAAAATGAACAGGACGCTACAGTTTGTACAGAACTCCCATCTGGTACGCTCTGCTACAAATACTAGGTGAGACGACCTCGTCAATAGGATTGATAGTATTCTGTCTGACTGAGCTAGAAATCCAGCAAGAGCTGCAAAGTCTTTTCATGCTAAATTGAACTCTGAATCATCTGTACCTGTGGTGTTGAGAAAAACAGGTCAATACACATTTCAACTGTTGTTTACTGATATGTTTCACACTGTTAACACAGAACAAATATGTTTAGTTTTTAAATAATTTTTTGTTGGCACTTTCCTGAGAGTGATGGATTTAATATTTGGTGACTTTGGTTTGGATTGGTTGGGGTTTTTTAGTTCTGATTGTGCAAGGCTTGAAATGCATCTATTAAATATTACCAACTTCTAGGCACTGGACTTAAGACAAATGAAGGAAGTGGGAAGAATTATTTTTAAAAGCCAACAACAAGGGGGCTGACTGGACCTCTGGGAAGACTCAAAGGTATGTTAATCTTTAGAAACAAGATGGAGTCTGATGCAAAATCATGAAGCTATCTGACATCAGAAGATTAGATTTTATCTGCACTTTGTCCTTTTCAGGAGCAAGATTTAGAACTGACAAAAACACATGATGGAAACTGGTAAAAAAAAGAAACATGAGTGAACAATAAGATCACTTAAAATTTGACCTTAAAACCACTGATTAGGACTTCTCTTGTTCTTTCACTATGTGTCACTTCCTCCTCCCTCTGAATTGTGGTTGCAGGTCATGTGAAGACAGCTCTAAGACTCCTATTATCAAATAACCAGCACAGTCCCAGGCTTCAAAGTACGGAAACTCTATCAACTTTATTTTGTCATAAATACTGGTAGAGAAATTTTGTATCAGTATGTTCTGAGTTTCTTTCCACCACATCACTAATATCATAAACTGCATATCTTTCACAGACTAAATAATTTTAAAAAAATTTAAAAATCCTCCAAATGAGCTTTCAGGTTGATTCAGCAGAAATATGATGAAATGTTTTGTTGCCCCATCCAGTGGTAGTAGGTTCAATAACCAAGAAATCAGATCTTTAGGGGTGACCTATACTGTTCATGGTTTGGCAACACAGTTGCTGTAACACCTCTGCATCAGCCACACAGGTTGTGAAAGAGCCTTTGGCCTCCTACTTCCTTATCTTAAATAACTAGTACTGTACTTAGGACATTAGAAAGACATGGCCTAGAAATCCTCCTGGAGTAGCCCTTGGAACAGCTCTGATGGTGGGGGGG
>VZTJ01005553.1:814159-880767 GCA_013397795.1 Orthonyx spaldingii
GGGGGGGAACATCCTGGATTTATTAGCACCATTTGTAGAGTTCAATGATAAGCAAAAAGCTCCTTGATGGAACAATTGAAAACACCCTAGAAAAAGAAAGACACAGCCCCACAGGACTATGAACCCTGCATCTGACCCAATCATCTTTAAACTCTTAAGAGTAGATCTGTGAAGCTAAACAAAGAGTGTGAAAAAGCAAGCTGTAGCACTGGACCTATATGCTTTGCACTGCTGGTTAGCTCTCTGTCCTCTTGGGTTTCTTTTGGACCATTCCAACTAGCTGTTCCCATGAAATATCTGCCACAGAGAAATCCAAATCCAAACAGTGTGAAGATAAGTTAGTAAGAGGTGAATGATTTAGCAGTACAGCTTCATTTGTGCACTCAAGGTGGTCACATGTTGACTAGAGTCAACAAAGATCTCTGAATTCTAGGATCTGAGCTCCCATCTGATGGTTTCTTCTCCACTGACAAAGGATAGGAAAGTACTTTACAAACCTGTATTAGCAAATATGGGTTCTTTCTCCCACTGTGCAAGAAGCCATCTCACACACAGAGTTGAGATACTTGATCTCATTTAATATCTGTGCAGAGATGGGTGCTAGATGATGAATCCACAAAGCTGGCACACATTCAGCATGCCAGGTACTAATTTTTATACAATTTGAACAATAAAAGAAATGGCATCTCCTGTGAATGTAACAACTTAAATCTACAGTCATTGGCTTTTCATTCTCTGGTCTCAGTTTAAACATAAAGATGCAGTGGACACTGATTTTACTGTGCATGCTCTAAGAGGAAGGAGCTTATGTGAATAAGGGGCAATGACAACCTATCAGTGAGTGCTTTACTGAGCAAATGAACACAAAGTTCAAGCAAAGTTATTCTTCGGTTTTGTAGTTTGATTTAGAGTGTTCTCCTTTCTTCTCGGGTCATGGCTCTTAGTTCCTGCAGGTTCGTTATTCCTTCATTTTTCATAAGTTCTTTTATTTGTCCTGTACTACAGTAAGCTTTTAAGCTTTTCAGGGTGCTTTATTCAACAAGCCTACATACCTTATTTGAGCCCACAAACTTATAGCTTCCTACAACCTGGCATCTATCATGTTGTTAGTAATGCACTGGTGGAAAAAAAAAAAAAAAAAAAAAGAAGTCTAGATATCATCTTTCCTTTAGCAAATGGATGTTCATCAAAATTAAAGGCAGCAAATTCCCTAGAGCAGGCAAACAACCACCTGCCAGCAGCGCTACACAAGTTTTGTGTCTTGTAATAAGCATAAGAAAGAAGCTGTTCCATCAGAGTGTATGAGCAAAACCAGTGCAAGCAGCAGTAGAAAGCACTTGCAACATTTCTGTGAAAGCATGTAATAAGCACTTTCTGCTGCAAGCAGTGCACTGCACATCAGCACTGTTCCAGAGGAAGTGGCTGCTTGCTGCTGTCCCCAGAACCATGAATCAAGAGTTAATCATCCTCCTAAAGTCAGTCACAAGGCATTAAACTGTGGTTTGAATGTGTCAGCTCAGAGATCTTTTCTGAAACCTGGCTGCTAGTTAGCTTATTGCCTTTGCCTGTGTTGAATTCATTTAAATTGAGAAGCAATATTTCATGTAATTAGATCTACTAATCACGAATTACTTTTTTTTTTTTTTTTTGTTTTTGGACAAAATCTACAAAGCTATCTGAAAAAGGAATGCTATCATATTTATTACATTTGCTCTCTGGTTGCAATTGCCTTTCCTCTTTTCCCAGTTCATTACTAAACCCTCATTTTGCAAAGCTACTTTAATAAACCTTTGCTCTTTATTTCCTTTATTTCAAATGTACCCCTTGCTCCTTTCTCTGGTTTCTATTATTACACAACAACAATCAGCAGTGTGCATGAAGGCAGTTGTCAGGTTCTAAGAAACTTTATTTGCAGCTAGGCTTGTGTATATGCATGAAGCACTGCTGAATGAAAAAAATTCTTTACCTTTTATGCTATCACAGTCAGAAGACAGCCGAATGCTGCTTGAAAAACAAATAGGCAACAGGTCAGAAAAATCCATGAACAGTATTGAGTGGAGCTGACTAGTGGAGATACCATGAATGCCTGCAGCTTGGCCATTCAGCTCTCACATGAAATGTTTGGTATTGTCTCTGCGTGGCGGAGGTAATGGCTTGGGCTCCAACTGGATCACTATGCTTTTGATAAATATAAGTCCTTGTGGAAGATTTGGCTCTCAGGTAACAGGCAGAGATCACATTCCCCTATCATTTTTCCCAGTTTGGGTCCACCTACAAGAACATCTCCAGTTTTCTGAAAATGTTAAAGCACTGCCCAGCTCCACCAGTGCTGAATTCGCATGATTACATATGAGTTGTACAAGGTCACATGTGGAGTTTGTGGCTTAGACAGACATCCTTCTCCCACTACTCACTTCCCCCACCCATCCAAATTAGGGTGACTTCACTATATGTGAAGTTGCCAGGGAAGCTGTGCTCAGCTAAACACATGGCAGATGTGTGTGTAGCTCTCAGGATCGTGAATGCAAATTTCCTGAGCACACCAAAGGAGGATGAAATCCCCTGAGGTTGCTACTCCAACTTGTTTTTCAAAAATTGCTCTCAGTGCTACATCACTGCACATTGTCTCTTAAAACTAATTCATTTTGTCATTAAAGTCTTGGCTGGCAGCTCATTCTTTAGAAAAACCTACGTTAATTTTGATTTTTTGAAATAAAATCAGTGATGTCCCCAGCACAGGAAGGACATCGACCTGTTGGAGTGAGTGTAGTGGAGGGCCACCAAGATGATTACAGGGATAGTGAACCTCTCCCACAATGAAAAGCTATTAGAATTGGGGCTGTTCCATCTGGAAAAGAGGTTTAGGGGTAACCTAATTGCTGCCTTTCAGTACCTGAAGAGATCCCACAGGAAAGATGAAGAACTTTTTACAAAAGCATGTAGTGATAGAACAAGGGGGAATGGACTCAAACTGAAAGAGAGTAGGTTTAGATTACATATTAGGAAAAAATTCTTTACTGAGAGAGTGGTCAGGCACTGGATCAGGTTGCTCAGAGAAGTCATGGATACCCCATCCCTGGAAGTGCTCTAGGCTAGATTGTATAGAACTCAGAAACCTGAGAACACTGAGAACTCTGGTCCAGCCAAATATGTCCCTGTCCATGGCATGGGGGTTGGAACTAGATGACCTTGGAAGTCCCTTCCAATCCAGGCCATTTTGTGATTCTATGAAATACATTTTAACTGAAAACAATCTTTCACAGGTGTGCCCCGGGATTATGTTCTTGGTACCCTAGAAGTCAGCAAGGTCCATAACCGCTATCTGGTTCCAGCTCCTTGAGAAGATCCAGTAGCAAACAGGGCACTGAGACCTTCTCAGCAAGGCACATGTACCGTACAACCATGCAGCCTTTTGGCTCTTCCCAAAATGAGATGGCAGTAAATTAGCAGAGCAGCAACAAGAAACTTCACACTTAATTATTTGCACCAGTGCATATGCTGTCTTTTGCTCCTGTTATTGAGAAATTGGAATATAAAATCTCCTGGATTGATGTTTCATATTCTTTGTGTACTGGTGAAAGTAAAAAGCATGGGAACATGCAGACCAAGGGAGTTTTACTTTATAAGCACTATTTTTAACTATAAATTAAAAAACACACTACCAAAACAATCATCCACTGTTAACCTTCATACCAGAAAAAGGGGAATCACTAGAAAGAAAAATAACAATTTAGGGAAGAGGTTAATTATGTGCTTTCATGTACTACTAAAAAGAGTTCATCTTTTCTAATGTAAATAGCCCAAATTCTTCTTTGAGTGCTTAATTTCTAAGCTCATATTCTCTCAAACACTGCCAAAATTCAGTCTGAAAGCCTTTTGGCAAGATTGCATGAAATCACTTCAGAAGTTTTTTAAATTGTTTCAGAATTATTTTTTCTTTCTGCATGCAAAAAGGAGAAAAGAAAAAGCTTCAGGCTTATTCCTTATAGTGAGATTTTTTTACTCCATGTTAATGAGTGATTCCAAGCCTCTGTGCTTCCACCCACACACACTGCAAATGTTCACGTCATGTTAACCTAATAGACTTTGTCCAGTCTGGCTGCTGGGTAACTACAGCAGCTTCTTGTAAGCCAAGAATACAAAAGAAGTGGGTGCCACTGGATGAATTGTTGTCTTTTCAGCAGCAGCTCTCTCCATGACCAGGGGATGGTATTTTAAACCTTCTGCTTTGCCCGAGACTTTGGAGCAGAGCTTGGCACCGTGCTCTCCTTCTATGTCACATGCACCAGGCTTTCCTTGCAAAGGAGGGAGCAACAGAAAAGCTCAGCCCAGGTCAGGTAGGGAGAAGATCTCTTCAGCTGGAGCCACGGGGAATTCTCTGCTCACATAAATATCAGTGTGCTTCTCAAGAGCTGCTCAGCAATGTGCCTGGAAAACTCAGGAATTCAGATATCAAGGATCATTCAGTACCACTTCAGCATTTTAATGCTATGTAATAATTTAGGGAGAAAAAAAATGCATAGTATTTTTATTGACTGCTTTAGGAAAACTAGTCTCTCATATGCACTCTCTTCTTGAGAAGGACCATTATATTGAACATTAAATCCATGGAAGTATGCTTTGGTTCACATCTATCTGAAAGCTTTAGGCTATTCCCGAAGGCTGATGAGCTGCAAGTTTTAATATGCAGTTGGATTATCCGAGCACTACTGTTGCTTTCCTTGATGCTTGTGGCAAACATTCTGCCCTGGGTAACCCACCCCTGCCCCTCCAGCCTCAGCCTGAGCTCATATTCCAGGCTGTGGTCTGGCAAGTCTGTGCTTTGTGTGTGTTGGACATATGTATCACACACATCTGTCCTGCCAGCTCAGCTGAGACAGCAACAGTAACACCAGTGACATTTGTCAGAGCCCTAAGTTATACCTTTTTCCATTCTTCTCCCACCTGTTATTTGTCCCAAATGTTTCTTCAGGTAATGAGATATCTGGGCATATCAGTTTGCCTACAGCATCCAGATTCTGATAAGATAGTAATAATCAATCTTCAAACTTCTTTGAGGGCTATGTCTAAAAACAAACTATTGGTCTTTCTTGTTCTGCCCTTATGGGCTTTCCTGTTTTTCTTCATTTTGTGCATCATGAAACTGATGAAAAAGGTATCAAAACCAGTCAGACCTTGACTCTGGTGACTCTATTCTGGACAGATGTAGTGAGCTCTCTGCATGGGCAGCTTAGGCAGAGGATCCAACCAAATCACCACTCCAAAGCCTCAACTGTAAGCTAATAGCCAGCAAAATTATAGATGACTGATAAAGAAGAAGTTTATCTAGTGTTGATAACACACGATCATGTCTTCTGATTTTGTTTTTTTCATGCTTCCTTAAAAACAAAACTCAGGACAAAGCCAGCAACTGCAAAATAAATGCAGTGGAAACACTGAAGTTAATGTCATCCTGGAGAACAAAAATAAATATATTGCAAAATTAGTTAAGAGAAAACCCTTAGTTTGCAATATGCATGTTTTTCTAGGCAAGACAAGATCTTGCTCAATAAGTATGTGTCCAACTGGCTAAAAAATTTCCTTATGATCTTCCTAAAATGAAGACACATGCTGGGTTTCATGGACTTTAGCTTTTAATGCCAATGATTAACAAATACTTCCAACTAGGTAAGGAGCAATCATAGGATTATAAAAGTAATCCTGACTGCTTAAATATTCTAATACATCACACACGTGCACAAACCATATTTTTGGCTACCTAGGCTAACCCTCAGTTTGCAGTAGGACTTGCTCTCACTGCACACTCAGCAATGAAGGCTCTTTGCAATCTGTGTTCAGCAGTTCTTCCACAGGCAAGAAGGTGATTGCCTGGAAGAGAAAAGGATCTAAGTGAGGGAGGTAGAGAAACTCCGGAGTTAGAGAAACAAGTAGCAAAGCAAGAATGAACACAAAAAGCAATGAACTTCACACTGAAAGAGATGGCTGATTCTTTTTGCCTTGGTGAAGTAAAGAAGCGATAAGATCACTTAATGTGGCATTTCATTGGACAGAAGTGTCATTTATTTTTGTAAAAATGAAGTACACAGCCCAGATTCACTGCCTTCTGCTATTAAAGAGCCTTTGGAGATCCTGAAGTTGGGACTGCACTTTGTCTCTCCTGTGAACAGGGGAGGACAACCTTGTAGCAGAAACATTGTCCAAGCTGAGGGTTTGCAAAACTGCTGCATCAACACTGCTAATCTCAGTACCAGCTTCCCAGCTGGGGTTTTTTTCTTTGCTTTACAACTGTATCGCATAGAGGTTTAACCCTTCCATTCTCATCCACACAAAGCTGCACCCACTGTCACAGGGAAAAATCCTTGCAGTACAGAACTTACAATGTCCCCTCCACCCCAAGGCCTCAAACCAACAAAAACACAAGGCATCACACACAGGAAAATTCCACTAGGCTGACAGGACACACCAGAAGACCTCCAGATAGCTGTGCTTCAGGAGCCAGCTGGACACCTTGCTGAAGGAAGGGCTTGAGAGCAGTGCAGTGAGTTCAGGTGTCTGCTGTTTCCATTCCCAGCACTGGAGAAAGCCCTCTCCTGTGCACAGGATGGCAACAGTGAAAGAGGCCTGATTGCTTTTCTGTATTCTCAGGCCATTTCAGGACTGCTTAAAACTCACAAGACCTCTTACAGTCTCTTTTTGCATTCAATCTGTCCTTGTACCATGGATATGGGGTAAAGAGATCAATGCAGTTCTAAATCAGGCAGGAATCATGGGGCATATGATTTTGCTGGGGGCTAAGTAGAGTGGTTTCATTGCCCCTTAGAGCACTGAAGAAAGATGATGGGCAAGGCTTTTCCTGTGGTGTCCTCATGAAGACAGAGCCAAGGTCTCCATAGGGGTGCATGGTGGCAGAATGACAGACAATATTCAGACTGGATATTAGGAACCATGTTTTTCACCATGGCAGTCAGGCAGTGGGACAAGAGCCCAGAGTTTCTGTACACCTTGTCTTTGCAGGTTTTCAAGACCCAATTGCATAAAGCCCCAAGCAACCTGATCTCATTCAGAGATGATTTTGCGTTGGCCAAGTTGTTGGAGGTGGAGATGCCCAAAGCCTTTCTCACCTTGAATCATCCCATGATCTTACACATTTTGGACATCTTCTTTTCCAAGGGAATGGAAAAGAAGTCCCCAAGTGCTGTTCATCAAAGCCTGTAATCTCTCTGTCCCATGCTGTGGCTCAAAGACAAGCTTCCCTGAGCATGGACATTGTCAGATTTTCATCTCTACCTGAAGAATATTGAGGAGACCATAGTGTTGAAGCAGAAATCAGAGAAATGTCTGCTAAAATTTATTTTGTCTGATATATTCAGGAAGGAAGAGAGAAATAGGAGAAGCCAACTTAGTGCAAGTGGTCACAACCTTTAGAAGCAGTGACTTCAGCAGAAGTTAGTGGGAGACAACACAACCTCTCTCCTTGCTTCCTTGCCATAGAAACTCATTCCTCCCACACACAACAAGGACTTTGGGCCATAACTGCAAGAGGCACAGATGCCTCCTCATGCAAATGAGAATGCAAGTATTGCTCTGAGGTGGTGAACATAAATACATTTAGTAAGCAAGTGCTTCCTTGCATGCACATAATTCCTGAGCAGAGCTTGACTGTTCTTTAAAATTATCTTATCCAAAAACTGTGGCATCAAAGCAGTGTAAAACTCAGTGAGGAAAATCCAAATAAAGCCTCAAATAGCCATTTCTGAAATACACCCTATCAGGCATTACGTTAATTTGAGAAATTACACTGTTTGGATGTGACCCAGCCATTGCCTTGAATAGGACCATCAGCTAGCCTGTCCATCTTCTGAGAACATTCAACCTTTCTACCCTGTATTTGTGCTGTGCTGATAAATGGCAGACACCTGATTTAAAAGCAAGATTAGATAACTGCTGTAAGATCATGAGAGCAGAGGCAAAAGGGCATCCTTCAGCTGCTGCAGAGCTGAGCAGGGTGATTGTAAGCCCTGTGCCTGGGCCAGCCCCTGTGTTCTCTGTGCATGTCCCATGTGTTGGCTTGTGGCTGCTGTTGAGCAGGAGTTCGAGATGGTGACACTTCAGGCTGCAAGTCCCAAAGCTCTGGCACACCGAGTATTGGTGTTATTTTGTGAAGCACTGCTTTGTTGGTACCTCCTTGAACAGATGTTGATACTACCTTGAGCAGGTGCTAAAGACTACTGAGCAGATCCAGGAGACAAGAGGTTTTCTCTCTTGAACTGAGGAGTGTTACATTAATTCCAAATTATTCCAAATAACATTAAAATCTGAAAGTGCACTTTCAAGAGGTATTCAGTACACAAGACAAAGTTGTTCTCATATTCTGTGAGCAGAGTTTTTCAGCAAAGTTGTGGACTACATGGAGAGAATGTCTGATTCCTTACTGCTTTGGTGACCAGGAAATCAGAGGGGCATTTTAAAGCACACATCGTAAAACCAGAAATAAGGACTGCATCATTTAAGCAAGACTTGGTTTCATCAGAACAAAAATCCCTATGATTTGTTAAACACTGTCAGTGTTCAGAAAGAGAACCACCATATTCATGTGCACTAAAATCAGTCATGGCCTTGGAATCACCATACTGAAATCATCATCATTTAGGGTAACTATGAATCAAGCGATACTTGATGCAAGCCTGAAAGATGTCCCTGTCAGTGCCTTTCAGAGGTTTCTGTGATGGGAAGTATTTCAGGATTGCGTTAATGTATTCTGCATTTTTAACTTCTCATGCAAGTATTGGTGTACTGTGATGCAGAGTGAAAATATGTAATTATACTGTCTCTTAAACAGATGGGCCGGGCTCTGCTCCAGATTGCAGCTTCATGAATCTCTTTATACTCATGTAAAATGGAAGTCAGATGCAAAGAAAATGTACCAGGGTGTGGCTCAAAGCTTCAGACCTCCTTCCTTTTCTCCCATCTCAACACTGCTGTTTTAGAAAATAGGGCAAGTGTAAATAAATGTAAATTCTCTATGAGATCATCACTGCACTTGTCTCCAGGGGCCACTGGGGGTTTCCAGTACGGAATGCCTTTTGAGGGCATCTCTACTGAATGTGGATCAAGAACATTATCACCAAGAACGTTATCACCATGAAAACAATCAGGTCTGCAGGGTTAAAAGCTGGAAAAATTATGGATTTCCACTCTTACAGAAACCTCTTTTTCCTGTTTTGTAATTTTCAAACTTACATGTTATACAATTAAAAGTTAAATAATGCATTGTTTATAGCGCAACAGTACCTAGGAGTTATTGGACTCTATTGGAGGAGGTCCTGTACAAAAACAAAATAAAGTGACAACTCCTAACCTTTGTGCTCTGTACTCCTGTGATTATTCATGTGATAGATGAGATGAGAGGAAAGCTAATTATTTTAGAAACAATTTGATCGGTGAAAGTATGAGTGTTAATGTCTTTGAAATGGGTCTTAATGTCTCTACTACCTTTGGGCAGCAGGTTCGTTGCAGAGAGCAGACAGCTTGGCTCCTCAAACAGACAAGGGTCTGCTCAAGCCTGAACTTCTGAAGTTTGGGGTAAAATAGTAGGTTCAAGGGGGGAATATGTGGTAGGCAGTTTGAGAAGGCTGTACCTTCCTAGTGGCACAGCCAATGGGGAAAGGAAGAGGGCAACCTGCGGCCAGGAGTTTGGGATAAAAGGAGGCTGTGCCCTCTGAAACATCAAGAGAGAAAACCCCCAGGTGTGTGCCGCAGTTGACTCTCCCCCTTTACTGGATAAAGTTGTAGGACTCCTCTATCTTCTTTTTGGACATAAACCTCTGGTGTTTGTGGATTTTCCTAACAAAGACAATAACTAGAGATAATAGATGGGGAGTACAAACAAAGGCGTAGTAGGAAACTATCCCTCAGCTTCTTAACCAAAGCGGTGTGAAGCAATCCTAAAGTTAAAGCAAGCCCTGAAGCTCTGTAATAGGTCTGATATTGCTTCCAATAAAGCAAAATTGCTTGCAAGAGGGAACAATACATGGAGAATCAAAGCAGAAATGAGAAGTGGAAAACTAGAACAGCAAGATGAAAAAAAAAAATAAATCCACAAACCAGACAAACCAACCAAACAAAAAAGAAAACAAAATACACAAGGCAGAAGAGGGGAAAAAATGGAGATGGTAGTTTTATAATTTTTGAGGCTCAAAATGATGCTGTGACATGTAATTCCAACTGCTGGCAAAAAAAAATTACATGGAAAAGCCATGATTTTTGCATTTGTTTCTAAAAGGGTGAGTGAAAAAAAGGCAGAGGTCCATCTCAATGGGGGTGGCACATCTACTTTGTGGTGATTAACACATCTCTGCTGCACTACAAATAAGTGAGGGTTCGCAGTATTTCCCTGCTTTTGACATGGTACCGCTTCCACCGCCTGAACTGGCTCACACGTGGCATGATTTGGACAACAGGCTCAATATTGGAGACCTGGAGCCTCCTTTGCCCCATCCCTGCCTCATCCTGCCCTGACTAATCAACCCTGTTGATTTTAACAGACAGGCTTTTTGTGCTTATGTGCTGTATTTTGTGTTTATGACGACTTCAGAACAAATCACCTTTGCCTCCTGCTACCTGAAGCCATACAATGCAGATGTGCTAATTCAGAGCATTACAAACCAACTCACTCTTGTAATTTTGCATTTATAGAAGTTAAAACACTCCTATTCATATTGATATTGTCCAAACTGTGTGTATTGTGATTGTAAAAAATCTTGTGTGTGCTGATGTTCCAAAGACTTCTGTGGCACAAATTCAGAGTATTAAGGCATCTCTAAATAGGTGGAAATTCCTTTTAACCATCTTGGACATAACATTTTTGTTGATATTTTAGAAAATACATTTAGAAATTATGGGATCATTTCCTTTTTTTGTAGGAAAAATGAATGAATACTCACTGAATGGTTTTCTGCAAGTTTCTCAAATGTATTTGAATGTAAAAGTCTCATGTTTAAAGATGAGATAGACTCAAGACAACGAACTGAGTGGTTTTACAGATTAAAAACAGAAGCAGCAGCTTCTGACACAATTTATTCTATTAAAACCAGCACTAACTCAGTTAAGATTTTCCCTGAAGAGGAAATTTGGTCTCTTTAAAGAAAAAAAAATCAGCTATTGAAAAACAGAAATGAACAGCCTACTCTTACTTTCTTAGTTTAGCAGCATTCAGAAAATAGGCAATTTTAAACCCAGTGGCATAAGTTAGCTTGATGCTTTAGGTTCCCAGTTTGGGAACCAGTGGGAGCAGAAAAAAAGAGGTTCTTTCAAAGGGTAATTCAAAACAGGAGTCTAAATTAGGCTCCTTGCTCTTCATATGTTTTATATACTTGCAGAATAGAAAGCCTGGAGATGTGCTTCTGGGTCACTGAGTTCAGACTGTGCTGTAGAGAACAGGCTCCCTGTAATCTTCCTGATACAGGGCACTCCAAGTTTTCTCCCCTTCTTTAGGATAAGCCAACAGCTTCCAGGTTAGGAACTGCCTTCTGATTTCCAAACTGAATTCTGACCTGGCCAGTATGTGCCCATCTGCTGCTCTGCCAGCAGTCATCTGGCTTCAGGTTACACATGCCCTGGTCTCTGGTGTCATGTCATGTCTCCTCCAGAGCAGTAACAGCCAGCAATGGTGTGTCCTGCATTTTGTAATTGCCTGGATGCAAGGAGCGAATGGCAGAACTGATAATAGACTCCTTCATCCCCTGTAAATGGAGACAAGCAAAGTGCACTTGCAAAACCTGCAATTTGGATTGGAGTCTGATTGCATCTGTGTCTCAAAAGAGCTAAGGAACAGTCTCAGATAAAAAGCTTTTTAATTTCACATGTAAAGCAAGGTGAAAGAGTCCAAGGCAGACTCAGTTTTTTGTAGCCTGGTATCAAAGGAGTAAAAAACAATTAGAAAATGAAGTTAGTGATAAACAGGATGGCAATGACAGAAAGTTCTCTGGGAGAAGACATTACACTTTTTTCCTGCCAGACTTCAGGTCTGATTGAAAATTGGAAGGTTTTGGGTTGTCAGCATTTCAGAAAAAAGTGCTGCAAACTGACAAGCTCCTGACACACTTTAAAATGCATCGGTTGTATAATCCTCAGGCATCTTGGAGTAACAAGGGAAGAAATAAAAGGAAAGGAGAAAAAAAAAGAAAAAAAACCAAAAAGTACCTAGTGTTTGTTTTCAAAACTCAGGGTGGAAAAGCAATATTGAATACTTGTCATATGCACAGGGTTCTTTGGTACACATAGAGTTTAACTGGCATTTAACTTTGAACTCACACCACAAAGTCACACCAGGCCAGTAGCACATGTGCATTCACCCCCTGCAGGCCTATTTCAAAACTAGGCATGCCTTCAGCTGAGTTATAGATGGCAATAATAGAAAGGATGGCTGCTAAACACTTCTGATTGCAAATATCTTTTGTTTTTTCACCCTTCCTCAAATAGGAGCATACCTGACCCAGCCTTGCAAAGTTTCTCATGGCCTACAGGCAGCAATACATACCAATAAACAGAAAATAGCTAGTTTTTGAGTGGGAACTTACCATGTTTCCTCCCACTTTTGCAGGTGATAAAGCACAGGAATGACACATGACTGTCTTCAGTTCCCCAGCTCCTACTGGGCACTAACAGCCTGTGGTGCATTGGAAATACCTTGTTACCTGCCAAGTACACACGGTCCACAGACCTTGCTGCACTGAACATGTCCTTGTCACCTGCTTCTGCGGGTGCTCAGCCAGGCAGGGCAAGCACAGTGACAGCCTGCTGGGTGACTCAGGCTCCTCAAGAGCCTCAACAGAGAATGTGTGTGCTACGACCACACTTTGCATGGCTATGATTGAGGCAGCACTCAAACTCCACGGCATGAAATTAAGTTGGTTTTGCTGGGGACAGCAGAGCACCCCCTCAAGAGTTGGGACAAAAACCTCATCTCAAGGGTGCAGTGGATGGATGATCTTTTTGCCTGCAATAGGCAGAACCTTGTGCAAATAAATGATTTTAGCAAAGTGCTGACTTGCATCTCAGAATAAGAAAACCTGTCAGAAGATTGGGAGAAATGGGTTAGATCATTAAATAATTAGTCCTATTATGGAGCCCAGTTCAAGTCCACTGCTGTTACTGTAATGAAAGAGATGCTCCTGTTCCCCCTCCTTCTGCTCCTGCCTTCCATCATGCTCAGGGATTGTCTAGACACAGGTTCAGTGAGTGGTTCAGTGATCTGATGCAATGGAAAAATACTCCTTTTTTTTTGTGAGGACATGCTAGATTTTTTTTTTTTTTTGATCGCCCTGCTTGCCTGTAACTGCTCAATCTGTGGCTTTGATGCCACAAAAGCACCTGCTGGGTTTGATGGAAGAGATAGGAAGAGGCAGAGCAGGACTGTTTTTTGCATTGGCAGGCTGCAATTATACTAGCTAAAGCAGAACATCAAACTGCAAACACACATCAGGAAAGGGAAATGAGTTACCATTTTAACTCTTTGCCCATTTGAAAGTCGACTGGAAAGCCTAAGCATAATGGATTTTCTTACTTTATTTCAACATGATATGGCTGTATTGGTATCAGAATTTCTACTTTTCATGGTCATCCAATTTCCCATCTGACCTACACATTGTAAAATCAACTTGCAGGACACTAAATTAATTTAACTTCTCTGTTCTTTGTTTTTTCTTTCCAGTTCCTAGCAGTGGAAATAATAGTGCTTTGCTACAGGATGTGTAGATATTGAATTATTTCAGGAAAAGCCTTTACCCTTTGAAGATTAAAATGCTTATATGTACACCAAGCACTCAGACAGAAAAGATGTTGGTTTATGAGATGTGATATTTCTGAAAAATGCTATTCTTTCAGGGAAGGCAACTCTGAGAAGGTCACATAAATTTTTTTGATCTTCTTCACCTTCTTTCAGTGAACCACAGGGCTGGAGGGCTCTCCAAAAAGTCACCATCTATTCAATATCAGCTTATGTCTTCCAGTACAGGCATGATGTGCTATGAGGCAATGTTTGTGAACTGTCAGCAGTTCACTCACATCTTTCTGCTACTGGCTACTCCAAAATCCTCCAGCTGACACCTTCTTGATTCCTTGATGCTGTAATATTCTACAGATTTAAATACCTGAAGGAAAGAAGATTTTTAAAGTCAAGTTTCTTTACATTTAAACTTATTAAGTTCCTGGCAGTCTTGAAGATAACAGGATTTTCATGTTGATTTTAATTATAGTGACATTTCCTGTTATTCTACCCCAACTGGAATATTATCTTGATATTTCAATAGTGTCTTAACCAACATGGAATTAACATCGTTATTTTAACAGTCATTACAATAACCAAAGTAATAGTTTCCAGGAAGCTTTCACCAAATTTCCTAAGTTTTTAAATAGGAGAAAAAGCACCATTTAAATTATAACTGTTTTTCCAGGAACAAAGAACTTATATTTGTGCATACAAGCACATACACACACAGGCTATGCAGACAAATATTCTGTGTATCATCTTTCAGAAAAAGTTGGCAGACAAAATGTCCTCAGTGGACAAAAGCCAGGCAAACTAACTGAAAGGTGATATGTATGTTTGACTTATGGAATTGGATACCACTATGATTTCTAACCTTGCAGTGTGCTGTGGGGAAAAAAACAGACTCTGCTGACATTCCTCTACAATTTGGGTGCTTCCACAGCAATTGCAGTGAACAGAGTGTCTCTTCCCCTACATTGAACTATTCCCAGCTCTATGTTTCAACAGGACAATCTTCCAGGTGGACAAACACAACTGGTTTCGAGACGTGCTAAAGCCCAACCTGGTGAATTGATCTGCATTCAAGTTATCCTCCCATTCTTCTTTCTTTCCCCTTTGCTTTGCAGGTTTTCTATTAAGCTGTATCATTTTCCTGGTGCATGTCACTATGCTGCACTGCAGACAGGTGTATTACAGTGCCTGGGAGGAATGATACTCTCAGTCTGAGAACTGACCAGATCATTAAGCCATAGGCTCAGTCTGTGCTTAAATCCCCCATCAGTGCTATTTATTATTGCTATGATTATTTTTATTTAGGCTTTGGATAGTGGCAGCACTTTAGAAAGTAACTTTTTGCCCACTTGAGCCAGTGAAGAAAATTATAAAGTAACACCAAAAGAATATGAGGAAATACCGAGTTGTTTCTAAAAAGAAAAAGTTAAATAGAATTAATCCACACTGCTTTTGTGTTATTACTAATTCCTACATATAAATAAATAATGAATTCCCAAAAAACCCTTCAAAACTCTTCAAAACTTTTTCCCAGACAGCTGCAAACTTCAGTTGTTAATTTAGATCCCCTAGACAAAGTGCTGTACCTCAAGCTGTACATACACATCATGCTCATTCTCTTCACAAAATTAACTCACATAATTGCTAGAAACTGCTTGAATTGTTCCATAGAGCAAGTGTCTTCCCTTAAAAAACGCTAAGTTTATAGCTGCAACAAATGAATTCATATTGTCTACCCGCCTGCTAGAAATCACCAGAAGCAGCTTCACTGCGAAGTAAACAGGATGTGTTCAATCATGCATAGAAGTATATAGTGCTAAGGTGGCGTAAGTACTCTGCCAGTAAAACAAAATGGTCAAATTTTATAGTGAGATAATGATCATGTATGAATTAATGCTCTGAAAAATAAGTCTTTGAGTACAGCTCTTCACTTTCTAAAGGCACATAATTAGGATGTTGCTCTTGCAAAGCCATCTGCAGAACAGCACCCACTGTCTCAGTAAGGAGTTAATTTCAGAGCCTACATAGGACCATGAAAATGCTCATATTCTTGCATCTTTCCAAAACAAGCAAAGGAAAAGGCAGTCCTCAGTTATGTTTAGGCCCTGAAATTTTTTTTAATTAGTCCCATTATACTGCACTAACAGCTTCATCAGAGATAGGGATGATGACACACCAATGAAAGTGTAGCAGGGTTTGTAAGGACACACCATTTTCTTTGTTAGACAGATACAACTGAAATAAATGTGTAGTTCTTGTGCTCAAGGAGCCTTTTTTTTAGATTCTGTTCACCCTAAAATTAGCTTTCTGTGAAGCACTCCAGGCACGTAATCTTTCTGTTCTCGCCTGTAAAGTGGATGGCTGATTACCACCCAGTCATGGTTAGCTCCCAGACTGGGGAACTAACTTGACTGAATAACAACCACCCTTGGGAGTTTTGCTCCCAGGATTCTATTCAGCCAGTTCATTTCCTCACAGCACTTCCCTATACACTCACACACCATTTCCGCTTTTACAGACAGTGACAAGTGGCCAAGATTGGGTCTGGAAGTACGAAGGATCTTTGTCATTATTTGCCAAAATTCTGTTTACAGTCATTCAACACGTGGTGAGCCAATCTTCACACATGTTGATGCTGAAGGAAAATCTGCCTTTTTCCCTACACAATTACTGCTGGCTGTGCTGATCACTGTGAGCAAGGATCCCTGGATCCTTTGCTGAACTGATTCAACTGTCTAACCCAGCAGAAAGCTATTCACCTTTTGGAGGGAGGATATTCACTGTTTATGTTTGAGGGTTTTTCCCCCATCCCATGACAGTGACTTTAACTACCTTACAAAAAAGACCAGTGCATACCGTAGCTATCAGGAGGTTAGTAGACCAACCACTCCCCTAGGGGACAATAACCCATCACACTGACTTGGTCCCTCCTTGCCTGACTCACCTCAGTCTTAGGAGCTTGTAAAACACCGATAAAACACAGTTTAAGGAGGTCTTATAAATGATAACATTTTGGCTTCAAGAAAGAAGTAACAGTGTGACAATAAAGAACAAGTCTTGCACTAAACACAGATGTCCTGTCTAACATATTTCACACACAGAGCAATACTAATTTAAGGCTGTATTTCACTGACAAATCTAGGTATGTCAGTGCTTGTGAGCCGGGAAGATCTTTTTTCCATGGAAGTAATTATCTTAGAATTACTGCTGGAGAGAAGGCACAGGGAGTGCCTTTATCTTACACAGGTAAAATAAGTTACAGCTGAGGAGTAGAATTGGAGTGAACTTAACAGACCAGACTGAACCATCTCTGCCTGGTTTCAGTGACCATTGTACAACCTCATTATGTAAAATACACCTCTATTTTCTATAATCTATTGTAACTCTAAGGCAATTACAGAGAAACCCATAAGGTTTTGTGCAAAGACAGCCTGCAGTGGCTACAAATTGAAACTGAAAATTGAGACTCAAAGCACTGCAGAATGCTAAGAGGCAGGATCATCCAGCCAGTGTCAAGGGGGTGAGATGGAGATACCACAGACCTTTTCTGCTCCTGCACATAAAACCAGAAGAACAGTAACAGAGCCTTTTCCGAAGGTCATTGTGAACTTCTGGGTTGCTCTCTGAAAATATGGAGCCCAAAGAAAAACAGTGGTAAAGAAAGGTGACAGGATGATATAGCCACATCTGTTTACAGAGGCTTGATCAGGAACAGTAAGGTGCATGCACTTGTATGGTATGTCCAGCTACCCTTGCAAAAAACCAACCTAGAACTATGTTTTCTCCTACCATAGCAGTACTGGACAAGAGTCTTAGTGAACAAAAACAGCATTTATTTTTTTGTCTAGAACACAGAGGAAATTCTGCTTTTCCAATTAAGTCAGTGCTTTAGAATCCTTGAAACACTGTCCTAAACCAAATGTTTTTATCTCTTTGTTGGTATGAGTAAGAGCATCTATTTGCTGGTTGCTCTTAGAATCAGCAGCAAAATGTCAAATCAATCCTTCCCCAAAAGGTTGAGAAGATGGCATAAAAAGAAAGTGATGGTGGCAAAATAATGTATTACTTAAAACAGTTTAAATTTACTGATGCAGTTCCTAATCTGATTTAAATCAGTACAAAAATAAAGTGGGACACTTACAGTTTAAACCTAGTTTAGCTTGTGAGTTATTTAAAGCTACACTTTCGAAATCTGTGATGAGCATCTATGTGTAGATTTATACCAGTTTAACAACATTTATTTTAAATTTATATCCATAGCCAAGCTAGTGCATCATTTTCATAGCCAAAATTTTCATACTATATGCATTTATTGTTCCCCAGAAAGGGGTTATTTTTTACATAACTCTTTTTTAAATGAGGGTATATTTACTCATTAGCAAATCTTTTAGCCTTCTCGATTGCATATATATCTTTGGGAATGTGAAAGCAGGCACATTTTGCATTTGGAGAGACAGTGGGAAAACAGCCCTGTCCCTGCACACCCAGCCATGCACTCAGGGGCTGCACCCAGGGTCTCATGATTCGGTGGAGACATTTCTGTCCCAGACAGCACTCATCCCCTGCAAACACTCTGCTTGTTGGACACGCTAGGTTTTGCAGATCACCAAAGCTTCGATTTTCAGGGTGTGCTTTTTGTTGACTGCTCACACGTACAAAGGGTCTCAAATGTGGTGCAGGGTTTTGGGGTTACATCCCGAGCAGGTCTCGTGCTGCACTACTTTCTGTCTGTGACGTGTGGCTGCTGAGGAAACTGAGTCACTTTGTGCTGCTAAATCCATGGCGAACAAGAGGCCTCGTCCTCCACAGCAGCAAGGCGCTGGCCTGCAGTGACACCGGGCACCAGCCCCGCTGGGGACCTACCGAGGCCTGGGGCTGGGCAGGAGTTCTGGGCAGGAGAATGCCCTTCGGGGAAGGATGCCTTCTGGGGAGGTAGACAGACGTTGGGGAAGAGGACGTCCTTTGCCGGATAAGGTGCCCCTCGGGCAGGTGGATACACTCCGCAGCAGAGGACGACCTTTGGGAAGGACGCTCTGTGGGGAGGAGGAGGCCCGGCTGGGGCGGGCCCGGGCCCGGGGGCGGGGAGGCGGCGGCGGCCGGGCGCATTAGAGCAGCGCGGCGGCGGTGGCGGCGGCGGTGGCGGCGGGCGCGATGGCGGGGCGGGTGCTGCGGGGCTTGGCGTTGGCGCTGTTGGCGGCGCTGCCCGCGGCCGTGCTGAGCGACACGCCGGCGAACTGCTCCTTCGCCGACCTGCTGGGCGCCTGGGAGCTCCGCGTCTGGCGGGCCGGCGGCCGCCACGGCAACTGCTCGCAGGCGGGTGAGAGCGCGGCGGCCCCGGCCGGCTCCCCTCCCTGCGGGTCCCCGGGCGGGCGAGAGGGTGGCCCCGGGAGCGGGGTGGGGGGAGCGGCCGCTTCGTGCCGGCAGTCTCCGGAGCCGGCACGGGCGGCGAGGAGGCGGCTTCCTGTGCTGTTGCAGTTCCACCTTAGCGTGGGGTTTTGTTTCTCTTTTGTTTGTTCCGATTAGGGTTTGACTAGGCCTCTCCGTGGGCTCCGTGGCTGTTGCCGGCTCACTGCCCCCCTCTCACAGGTGCCTTCCCGCCCAGCTCTGCCTGCCCGGGCACTGGCTGTTCCCAGCAGGAGAGGGTGGCACTGCTGGTGACACCTGGGCACCTCCTGGGATGCTGTCAGAGCTGGCAGTCGAGCAAACCTGACAGCAGCCAGAGAGATGGAAATGCCACTTCCCTCGAGGGGATAATAGTAGTGGGGAGTTACTATTTAATGATTGTATGTCAGTGTCATTTTAAAAATAGTAGATGCTTTGCATTTTTCTGTGTCATCTGCTTTTTGATCAAAGGAGACAAGTGGCAGTACCAGCAGTGGAGGTGAGGTGCGTGGTAGGGTTGGTGCACTGGTGTGAAGGAGCATAGGATGGGTGATGCCTCATCCCAGATGTTGTAGGGGAAGAGTTGTCATTGCAGACACTGCCTGAGTGACACAGCATCTGAGACCTGCATAGCTCTACAGCAAGTTGTGTTTAAATAAGCTGGTGTTTCCAGTCACAGCTGCTGCTGCTAATGAAATGTGCAGATACTGTCTAGCAGTGGAAAAAATGAGCATGGTGAGCTTCTGACAAGTAAGTGGAGGTCCTGAAGTGTTGATGCCCTTTTGCAGAAGACTTTATTCAACAAGTGTATTTTAGCATCTGTAGGAATAAAATAAATGTTGCAACATCCTTTATAGTACTTTTTTGTATTATTTTTGTCTCTTCCATACAGTAATCATGCCATAATATTTCTCTATTTCTTTTAGGGCCTGTGGAGAAACAGGTGGTTGTCAATCTTCAGAAACTGGATGTGGCTCAGGATAGTCTGGGGAACCATGGTTTCTTCACTTTGATTTACAATCAAGGCTTTGAAATTGTGATAAATGACTACAAGTGGTTTGCATTTTTTAAGGTGGGTTAACCTAGTGTGTGCTACATCACTGGCTGTTGCTAAAATGGCCTGTACTTAGGCTTCACTTCCATCCCTGAGTGCCACAGTGGGGCAGTTGGGACACTTGATAATCTTTGGCTGTAAGGTTTGCCTCGATTACCAGATCAAGGATTTCTTCTTTGCTTATTTTTAACATAAGGAAACAGTTAACAGTGGTTGGGTGGGCAGCAGAGAGAGGGAAGAGATTCCACATTGGCTCTTACCTGAAAAATGTAGAGATACTGCTGCTTTCCCTTGGGGCATGCTTAAAGCAAGTGAGGGCCTTCATGAAGCTAACTTTTCTGGTAGCCTGGAATTTCTTTTTTTTTTTTTTTTTTTTTTTTTTTTTTTTTTTTTTTTTTTTTTTTTTTTTTTTTTTTTTTTCCCTGTTGACCCAAGTCAAATAGCAAATACCATTGCTTTTATATTTCCTTAAAGATGTTGTGAAATGCTTGGAAACTTCAGAGCCATGTCTTCTCCCTGATGGAGGATTTCTGGGGTCTGGAAATTGTTTTTCAGAATACTACTTTAATATCTAAGGAACCTTTTTGCTACCTCTCATTATTCTTTTTGCCTAATACTACTCTGTTCAGTCCCTGTTAATGCCTTCAGTGATGGTAGGCAGGACTTAGACCGGAGAAAACACTCTTGTTAGGAGTGCTCTGCTGCTGTCCTGATGAGTGGCACAATGAATCTGAAGGGTGGTTTGAAGTAATCACTGCAGGATGACTTTTACTACTTGGAAGACAGATGTTTTATGCAGCAGGGCTTCTCAGTTAGTGAGTGCAGCCCTGGGCTGGAACAGTAAATATGGTTTTGGTTGTTTCAGGAAGCATGATCTTGTATCTGGCTTCAGATGAGTCAATAGTAAACACACAGGCCTTATCCGAGCATAAACTCTCTGAACTTTGGCTAGTATTAAGGAGGGTGAAGAAATAACTCTTGCTCTAAATTGTCCTTCTGGGAGCCATTGTAGATGGTTTATTTTACAGCAGCTATTTTAAAGTCAGTGTTTTCAGATGTTAACAGAAGTGAGTGATCCACTCTTTCAGGAGAATCGTAATCCTTACTGAACAGAAATTATGTAGAAGGCTCCAGTTTAACTGCAACCTCCTTGCATCTTCCATCTGTGCCAGTTTGGGCTCATGTAAGGTGAAGGACTGTATAGACTGTTTAACACAACTACTAGGGAAGTTGTTTGCATGCTTGTTGTTATAGGTTAACCCCAGTAAGCACCACTCAGCCATCAGTGGGCTGGGGGAGTGAATTGGAAGGATAGAAGTGCAAAAACTGATAGGCTGAGGTAAAGGTTCTTTAATAGGTAAAGCAAAAGCTGTGTGTGTATGCAAGCAAGCAAAATGAGGAATTCATTCACTACTTCCCAGCAAGGTAACTGGCCATCATAATAAGCAGGTGTTCAGCAGTTTACAGGAAAGCAGGGCTTCATTAAACATAACTGTTACATAAGAAGGCAGATGCCATGATTCTGAATGTCCCCCTTTTCTCCTTCTTTCCCCAGCTTTTAATTCTGTGCATGATATTGTATGGCATGGAATATCTCTTTGATCAGTTGGGATCAGCTTTCCCAGCTGTGTCCCCTCCCAGTTTCTTGTGCACCCCCAGCCTATTTGCTGTCAGAGCTGTCTGAGGAGCAGATGAGACCTTAGTACTGCATTAGCCCTGCTCAGCTAAACTAAAACATCCCTGCATTACTAACACTGTTTTCTTCAGAAATCTGAAATGTGGCACTATATGAGCCACTGTAAATAAAATGAATTGTCAAAACATAGTGCACTCTTACAACTGGAAATTTTTAAAATAAGAATGCAATTTTTTAAACAAGACAGAGTCTTGTACTTCAGCAGAAGCAAAATATGGGAGAGAAGTACCTGATTGACATTCTCATCTCTACAGGATAGTGAAATTATATTGCCCTGATGTGCACTCCTCATAGGTTTGGCAGGTGATACAGCAAAAACTGCACAGACACTGAAGGGTAATCTAACTGAACAGAATTATCTGAAACTTCTCAGGCAGGGACACCTCTCTGAGCTCACCTGCAGTGGGAGGGCCTGCCTCAGAAGTGGCAGGAATAGCTGCCTTTGTGAGGGCAGTAGAGCACTGTATGCTGTAGGATAGTCCATGAACTCAGTTTTGGGGTGTCATCTCTGGCAGGGAGAATTCAGCAGTCATTGTTGGACTCATCTGAGGAGAATGTAGTTGAAATAGCAGATTTTGAGATGATGTTTTACACTGAAATACAGAGTTACTTTACAAGCCAATATGCTTAGTAGTAAAAACGGTGCTGATTATAAAACAAATTCTTGAATGTGAGGAGTTTAATCATAGAAACAGTGTGGCCTGCTCTGCGATGTAAGTGGATCTGTTAGATGCTAGCTTGAAGACAGTTGAGAGTAACTGAAGGCTCCTGCTGTTCATACCTTGTGAAATACATCAGATGAGCACCAAGTGACTCATAAGCACTGATTTCATGTATTGCATTGATTTGCAAAAGTACTCTTAAAACAACATAACAAAACTGTTACAGAATAGTTCAGACTGGAAAGAGCTTCTGATGGTCATCTGATTCATCTTGCTGCTCAAAACAAAGCAAGTCAAATATGCACCTGAGAAGTAGCAATACAAAATAGTTTGCATTTTATGGTCCTGAATGTGTCTCAGCCCTTTGTAAAGTAATGGATTAATTCTTAGTTTTGAAGTTGGCTTTGGTATTAAGAAATAGCAAACTTTTTTGGGTCGTTGCTCAGTAATGGGGAATCCATCAGCAAGATTAATTAATTAAATTAAAGACTTTTTTTCCTTAAACACCATAGGGAGGATTAGAGCCCAACTCAGTTACCCTCTTTAATAATTTTGCTGCTGTAAAAGGAACAAGTTACCAAGATGCAGTTCTATTGCTGAGAATCATGAGGAAATACCACAGCACTTACTAAATGCTTTTTTTGCTGCAAACAACTACTTGCTGTTATTGGGCAACAACATATAATGTGTCTCTCCAAAACTCCCAATTTCACAACTGTTAGTGGGGACTTGGAGGGAAGAAGTGGTTCCTTACAAACTGCTTGACCTTGTGACTTATTTAACTGTGCATATCTGTTTGCTTTTAATCCAGTAAATATTGCATTATTAGAATGCAATAGAAATAGAAATACAATGTCTGACATTGAGCAGAGGGAGGATTTTCCATGTACAATGAGCAGCAGTGTTTAAACTAATACAGTACTTTATGAGTTTCAGGCACAGAATTGGCACTTTTGCTAATTGAACCTCCAGTGTATTTTTTCCTAATGTTAAAGAATTAAGCTGTTAATTACTGACAAGAATGCTGTGGGCTTGTCTAAGTGTTGGCTTTATCAGAGCTACTGTACTGTGTAGATATGGACACAGCTTGTTTGGCTGTGCATGTTTCAATGAGTTTTTAATAGCTTTTTGTTCCTGTGACTTACTAAACACTGAAACTTTTGTAGGGCCTCGTTGCCTTTACAAGATACTTGTTTTTTCACTTGAGGCCTGTGGGGAAATGACTTTATACACCATAGGAGTGGATTGGGTGAGCTTATCAATCTTATTTTTTCCTCAGTTTACTTTAGCATCTTAAGTAAAGAAGCTCTAACAGTGTTTTATTTCTAACTATTGTTGTACATAGACTTAAAGCTTGCCAAATTAAATGCAGTGTCCTACTGCATTCTTGCACTGTGCTTCTCACAGGACACAGTTACTCTGCCTGGTGTTTGTTTGCAGCACAAAATAACTTGTTTAATGTGTGCTTCTGAAACATCCTTGTACTGAACTTGTATGTGAAATTAGTGTACAGACTCTTGTCAGAAGCTTGGTCATGTGCTTCTGCTGGATGATACAAGGATTCTTTAGGGTTATGCAATATATAAAGCTTTAAAGATGTTTTTTTTTTACCCCCAAGGGATGGCAAAAGAAAGAGGAACAGTGTAACATAAAAAGCTGGAGTGAGGCTGAAAGGAAAGTTGAGGCCAACTTGTTCCAATTACTTGATATCTTTGAGGTGTTTATTTGTTGTTAAGACTACCACTTTGAGAAGAGACAGTCTCATAAGCTTCTCGCTGTTTGTCCCTTAAGCTAAGTGGTACTACTTCTGACTCCTGAGATGTTCCTTAGCAAATACCAGAAGTCTGTCATTTTTTCATATTGAAACATTACAACTACTTCAGCAAAAAGATAGGTTTTAGAATATTTCACCAGTCAAGTTACTAATCTTTTCCAGACTGACTTGGTGATGTCTTTGTCACATCTTTTTATCTCTTGCCCAGTGCTCCCAAATTTGGTTAATATCAAGGACTGCTGTTCTGAAATAAACAGCCTAGATAGTGGCAGCAGTTAAGTTTTCAGGATATGGAAAAACACCCAAACCTGAATGCATTTTTATTTCATGTTGCTAAAGTAGAAGTGTTAGAGTTGCTGCTATTTAATCATCCTGCAAATCAATTGAAAGTCAGCTTTTAACCTGTCTTATTTGGGCTTGCCTGACTGGCAGTGTGCAACTACTGCTTCCCTGAAGTGTAAATCTGAAAGCTCAAAACTGAGAATTGCAGAATGTTTCCTAGAGCAAAGAAAATGCTCCTGGGCTTGATATTTGCTTGCATTTCATATTGGGTAGCAAGATGTTCTGGTAACATCATCTGCTGTATTTTTGTGTAGTTGGCATCTGCAAGTCTGCAACTCTGTTCTCATTCAGTGTGTGCTTCCCATAGTAAAATTCCTGGGGACACGTGTAAATGTGAGAGATAAGTCTTTCTACCAGGTTTAATGTGTAGGGTATTTCTGCCTCCTGGAACTCAAATTGGCTTATTGTCCAGGCATTGCTTAAATTGAGAACAGTAGATTTAAAAGAGGATGGGATGGCTGCTTCTCCATGTAGCACTACTGAATTCCTGTTAAAATGCTGTGACCAATAAGGTCTCCATCCTTTCTTGCTTTTCTCTTAGTGAGATTAAAGACTTTTAAAAAGCTTTTAACAATTACGGTTTTTACTAGGAGTAGAATTGAACATGCAGATTATATCATGATGACCAGTAATAAATTAATATTTAGTAAAAGTATACTTCACTGAAAAGCTTACCTGGGTTCAGCTATCTAACAGCAAGCTTTAAGTTTAGCTACATGAAGGCTTTTAAGGTTAATGTTGGAGTGGCTTGGCTAAATTTTGGCATTAGGCAAAGCCACATGAGTTGTCAGATTTGAGAAAAATACGCATTTGAAATAGAATTAAATTGCACTGTTTTCAAAGCTCAGAATTGGAACTATGAATGTACTTTGGGAGCCTTTCTAAAGGAGTAATCCTAGACTGGCCAGGTTGCTGGATGGAGTTAGCAGATGTGTGTTTTGGCTGATGAAATTATCACACGGCTGCAGTGGTCTTAAATCAAAAGTGAAAACAATCTTCTTAAGTCTGCAGAGAAATGCAAACAAGCAGTTGTCCAGCAGTTGCTGGTGATCACAGCTGTATGGCTGTTGTCCTCCATGAAGAATACTGTTCTGGGATGGGTTCTGTGGATGTTTTGGGTACTGTGCTGGCAGCTTCAGTTGAGTCTGACATTGTAACTCACATCCATCTGAGTCAGCTGTTGCTCATGCAATAGTGCCATATCCCAGCCATAGGACTGGCTATTACTTGGGCAGGTGTACTCAGTAGTCAGTCCTCTAAAACTGGTACAGTCAAATTTCCTAGCTCTCATCTGTCGGTCCTTCAGTAGTAGAAATAAGAAATGCTGCCTGTGGTTTGAGCAGTGATTTGGTGGTGTACCTTCTGGTAAGCAGTGGGCATCATTGTTATGGCACTGATGAGGTTTTCTTAAAGGCTTGTCTGCTACTTCTCTACATCAGTGGCTCTCGATTAAGAGTCAGAGAGGGGGAAAGCAAATTATGACCTTATGTGGATATATTTTCATTTCCTAGCTACAATGTTTTTTAGAGTTGAAATTCCCTTTATCCAAATGTCATTCATGTGTTACAGTCTCAAAGTCTCCATGTCAACTTTTCAAAGTCATTTCAGGAGTAGCTTAGTCTGGCTCTCTACAGAAAGGTAGCTACAGAGGACTTGAATTGCCTAATTTTAGGCTTCTACACAGACTGTCTGAAATTGGCTTTTGTCTTGTTTATATTGAAGCATTACTACTGGCTGTCCCTTCACCTGAAGGGATATGAAGCTGATGTGTGTGAACTGAAAGAACAGTGTGAGAAATTCACTACATTCATTTTTCCAAAAGATAAGTTGCACAGATGGTGTGAGTGGTGAGTTTTATCTCTGGAAAGGGATAAAAGCAGTGAGTTTTATCTCTGGAAAGGGAGAGAGATTTCTAGGGCAAAAACACCCTTTTTGTTTTTGTTTTAATTTGCTAGTTAGCAGATAACTCATTGCCTTTTTTTTCCATGAAGATAAGTCCCAAATCTGTGTTACTTGTTTTAATTCAGTATAACACTATGTGAGGCAGGATGTTGTAGGAAGCAGGGCTATTTCTGTGATAATCTTCAGGTATTCTGATTGAAGGCCTGTGGTTATTGAGAATGGCTGTACTGGGTCTTTTTATAATCTGTGGCAGCTTTTAGATAAAAAAGACAGGTATTAATTTCTACGGTCATGTAGAGCCAGAAAAAGTGATCTCACAGTAAATTAGATGTAAAGTCACTACCTGTTGCTTTTGGAAGTGTCTAGATTTCTAGTTCTGCTGTTGTGAAGAGGGTATTTCTCCAAAGTCATCTCTGGACCTTGCCCTTGGTATTTGGCCAAGTGTGATTATTTCCCACATTGCCCAGTCTTGCACAGTAAGATAGAAAGAATAGAACAAGGCAACAGCTCAGCCTTCTAGTGCCCCTCACCCTGCTGCAGCCAGCGAACACACTTGGTGGGTGTAGATACATTGCCTCTGCATCCTCCAGAATAGGGTCAAAGCAAATTCCCATTGTTCCAAAACAGTCAGAGGATTAACCTTTAATTTTATTCCTCTGATCGATAAACCTAATTATTTCACTGTAAGTTCTCCTTCAGATTTCTCACCAAACCTCAACATAGTCACAAACCTCTCAGTCTTTTTAATTAATCTTTTCCACTTTGAGGCATTTCCATCACTATAAGCCACCACCTTCTCCAGTAAAGAAGCTGAGCAAACATTTTGTTGAAACGTAGTTATGAAGTGCCTCTGCCATTGTACATGTGCAGCTCAAATAGGATGAGATTTAATGAAGTTTTTTTGGACTAGGAAACTTGAATTATGTTTAAGTGATTTTTTATTTTTTTTTTTGTGATTAGAAGAGTAAAGTTAAAGCCTTTGTTGCATGGGGTTTTCAGGTACCTTTGTAGTGTAATACAAAACAGGCTTTAACCTTAAGAGATGAGTAAAGAGCCACACACACACACCCCCTGAGACATTCTGTTGTCAGAAAATTGCTAATCCAGAAAATTTATGTAGCTGGGCAACGTGTTAGTGGTACCTGTTGTATGAAGACACATTTTGCTGAATATATGAGAACATTACTCCAGTGGTAAAATGAAAACTTTTTTGGTGGCTGAACAGAACTTGAGACTTTAGTAGCAGTCTCTGCTGCCAGCTTTAAATGAGTTGCTCTCAAGGGATCATCATTTGTTACTGTCTCATTTTGATTTCTTGATGCTTTGCTATCACAGCTCAAACCTAAAAAAGTGGCTGGAAGTTTCATCTTTGGTTTTGACTTGTGAAACAAAAATAGTGCATAAATAGTACATATATTCAAAAACAGAAACAGTACATGTCTCTCTGAGAGGTTACTGCATGACAAACTTGCCATCCTCCCTGTGTTTGAGTTTTAGTTTCTCAGACTCCTGTAGCAATCCAGAGTTAGCTTGACTGGTCACATATTTGGTGCAAGAAATCTCAGGGCCTTGAAGAGAAGGTTAAGTACTAAGAGGTCTTTTACATCTTGCTGAGAAAGTAACTGTTGAATCCAAAGGATGAGCACAGGTTAGTTGATACTGATACAAATGCATACTTTGTTGCTAAAAGTACAAGTCACAACCCAATTGTCTTCTGCATCTATTTGGTAAATATCAGTTTCTTTCATCTGCTTAACCTGTGGAGTGTGTTTGACCACTTCCTGTGGAACACAGGCAAGATGAAGCGGCTGAGTGGGTGGGGAACTACTGCTATGCTAACAAATGCATCTGCTCAACACAAGCATAACTTCTTCACGTTACAGTACAAAAAGGAAGGCCAGAATGTAACCAGCTACTGCAATGAGACTCTACCAGGATGGGTGCATGATGTACTTGGCCACAACTGGGCTTGTTTCACAGGACACAAGATTTCTTCATCTCCATCAGATGTTCACATCAATGAGCTACCTCTCCAGAAGCCCAGGGGAAGGTAAGCAGCAGACAAGTGACCTTCTACTGGAATAAGATGTTTCATAACAGTGCTTGAGGTTTTAGCTGAAATCTTAAGAACCAATTCCAGTACTGAGTGCAAAGTTAATGCCAGTGATAATGTTGGAAATAAACCTGAATGCACAAGAATAGAGGAGACAACAGGCAACTATGCCTCTTGCATCACACAGTTTCTCCTTCAGTCTGTGGTGAAACCCAGTTACGAAACTTACATGTCTAAGGAAGATGGTTATTTCTAGCCTGTCTCAAGTTTTGGAAACCTTGCCTTGATCCAATAATTCCATATTTCTTTATCAGTACCTACCAGAAGACACTTCCAGAGTTAGTCTTTTACATACTGAGTTTAGAGAACACCTTTAGTTTCAATGCCAGTCCTTTTCTTACTGTTTTATTTGGTTACTTTTGTTTGCAGACTCTCCCACAGACGTTATGTGCACAACTTCGACTTTGTAAATGCTATCAATGCTCACCAGAAGTCATGGAGAGCGACAAGATACAAGGAGTATGAGAATTTTGCCCTGGAAGAACTAACTAAAAGAGCTGGGGGTCTGTATTCCAGAGCTTCAAGGTAATAAGACACTTTGTTCTGCAACAAACCTCACTGCTGTCAAGCATCTGCTGGTATTTGTCCTGACTCTTAGCTGTGTTTTGGCTTGTAGTTCAGATGTTTAATCAAGTTTCAGGGCCTTCCAGTTCACGTTCATGGGGTGCAAACATATTTTTCATTTGAATGATTACTCTGAGCATCTGTTGTCTCAAGAAGCTGGGACAAATGGAGTCACCTACCCTTTAGTCTTGCCCAGTAACTCACTGCTGAATTCATATGTGCAGGGAAGAAGTGGGGACAGTCTCAGTTGTCCACTCATCAGCTGCTTGCCAAAGTCAGGAGTTTCTGCTTGTGTTTCATCCTGGTCCTGCTAGTTCATAATTGCAGTTGAAAAACTGTCAACTGCTTTCTGCTCCTAAACATGAATATCAAAGATTTCTGAGGGAATTCCCTGGTTACTTTGATAATTTGCCACGCCTGCAACAAGAGTCCTCTAACAGGAGTTGAGTGTCTCAGTGAAGAAGCATGAAAGTAGCCCTGAGAATGCCTTCCGGGTCTTGCAGATCACTTAGCTGAGAGTGGTAATGGGGATGGGTACATCATCCTCTACATAATTTGAGAACTAGAGTTCTTTGATCTAAACATTTCCTTCTTTATAGCTGTTTTACCTTCTTCATAGTTTTGCTTTTTCCACTCTTGGTATTTCTGTGAGTAGGAATGCTACTTACTTTTCCAAACTGTGGCAACTGTATGTTTGTAAAAGAAGGTCCTACTATACAATAAAAATGCTGATTTGCATGGGGATATCATGCAGATCATGGTTTCACTGTATAAACAGAAGTCACCTTGTAGATGATCTTAAATACAGTAACCTATTTGGAAGCTCTCTTCCACTCATGCAGTACCATGACAATATTTGGTTGGCCTTCTCCTGCTTTCAAAACAGACTCCAGTGTCTGGTGTTTGTGAATGGCACCTGAGGACAAGCATCAGGTTATGTGAAAGTTGAATGCAGGAGGCTCTTGTGTTGCTGATATGAGCATCACTTGGCTGCAAGTGGTAGATGAGGACAGGTAACATTCAGTACTTCTTCAAAAGTCATGGTAAAAACTTGCTCCAGAGAAGTCTCCAGGGCAAGTGGGACTGCAGTTAGTGAATTGTTGGTGTAAGCCATGACTGTGTCTGAAACAAAACACTGTAGTTGTGTCAGTGCATGGTGCCAAGGCAAGATGCTTTCTGCAGTCAGATATCCTACATACCTTGGGACTGCAGCAAAATAGCTGTTGTTGCTATAATCTCTGAGAGTTACCTCAGCACTTCAGATTGGTGCAAAAGTACTTGACCTCTGCACCTTGTGGATGCTAAGGAGGCTCCCCCATCTGACCCCCCAGGAGCCACCCTGGCAGTCACACTCTCACCACCTGAGCTGGGACGGAGGCCCTGTCGCAGCCACACCCCACACTCGCACTAACACCAGGGTTCCTTACCCGCTCGACCCCAGGGTTCCCATAGCAGAGTCTCAGATATCCAGATCTTTAAAATAATTAGATCTTGGTGCGATAACTAAATAACAAAATAGCAGCTCAAGCCAGGTGCCTCTGAGGAGGGACCCCAAACAAAGGAGCCCCTGGGCTTTTATACCCGCAGTCTTACGTATGGGAAAGTCTGGAATCCTCTCTGAGTGTCCTGTCACGTGTCTGGGCCCACAGGTCCCTGCATCCTTTGTTATGCACAAGGATTTTACCACCCAGAACTCACTTTGAAGCTCACACTGCAACTTGCAAACTGAGCTACCTGTACTGAATGTATTCCTCAACAGCAGATAGTTAATAATATAGTTCCCTCAGGGAGCAATTTGAGTAGTCTTGAATCCTGCTGAAACTTATCTCTTCATATTGACACCCACTCAGTTTAGATGGAGATTATTTGAAATTGCATAGTGTGAAGCAAGTCCAGCTAGTAGAAGCCAAAGATGAAAACTGAATGTTAGGTAATTGTTTCCTTGCCTAGAGTGTGATATGTTTCTCAAAAGCATTTTCTCCTCTTTAGACCAAAGCCTGCACCTCTAACACCTGAGTTACTCAAGAAAGTTTCAAGCTTGCCAGAATCCTGGGACTGGAGAAATGTGAATGGTGTCAATTATGTCAGCCCTGTTCGGAACCAAGGTAAAAATAAATAACTAAAACTTCTGAATTCAATGTTCAGAGCTCCTTTGACGTAGTTTGTAATTTGCTGCTAACCAGGTTTTGCAAACTGTCTTGCAGCTGACAGATTGCACCTTTACTGTGAATAACCTGTGGAAACTGGGTGGAGTGCTGGCTAACAATGCTGCAAAATAGGTGGTAGTACTGGCTTGTCCAGACAGCACTGACTTGCTGGAGTGAAAGCCAATTACCACAGTACCCTTCATAAACACAGCTGTCAGGTTTTGTGCAAACAATCTCAGCCATCGTTTTCTGCACACTGACAGATGTACATTTAATTTTTTCCCTGATTTCTTCTGATGGCAAATTATCATGCAACTTTAATGAATAAACCCATGAAAATTGTTTATTCTGCCTCCAAATCTTATCACCCTGACAAATTTAGGTGTTACTTAAATGGCTAGTTGCAAGAGGAAACATTAGTCATTATGAAAATTGCAGACAATGATAAATATAAAATACTACTAAGAACTTAAAAGGATATCATGCTGGTATATGTTGATTCTGTAGGGAATGTGTTTACAGGACTGTGGTGTGAGATGCCTGAATTATATGGTTATATAATGGAGGCCAGGAGTGAACTCAGATAATGTGTCCCTTCCCTGTGCCACCATTTGCAGATAAACTTGCATCTGGTGGTAGCTAACTGGTTGCAACTTCTGGGGGAAGGAAACAACATTAGCATGGTGGGGAAGGGTTGACTTAAATCACTGATCCCTCATTTATGGCTTAGTTCTTCTGACAAATTCTGGAGCAGAAGCAGCATAGGAAGGCTTGTGGAATTTCTACCTATGTGGAAGCACTGGAAGATGGCAACAGGAAATTACATGATCCTCTGTAGATGTGAGTCCTACACCTTTTCCTGGTGTGAACTATGAATATCCCAAGGGCTCTTTTATCTTCCAAACAATTGAACACTCAGTTCCAGACTTATTTTTCTTGGCTGTGTTGCTTCAAAGTTTCTCTAAATGAGAACTAGTCTGTTGTTTCCAATAATAAAGCTTCCTACACTTTTTATGTAATCTGAGGGTCCATGCTGAGTATGTTAAATGTCTGTGGGACATGCATTCTGCTCCATCAAATTAGAATTTTAGCTTTCAGGCTTTAAAAAAAAAAAAAAAAAGACCCAAACAAAACCTACAAAAGAGGTCATTCTATGGACCTTATAAATACCACTGTGCTATCAGGAAAGAAATTTAGCAGCCTATCCAACAGACTTCAGACTGAAATGGCTCTGTGAATTGTATTTTTCACATTTTTGCACATATACTGCAACAATGTATTCTGCAGTGTGGCCCATCTCAGATGCTGTGACTGTACAGTGAGTGGGAGGCATCTTTCACTGCTTCATTTTGCCCTGCTGGGAAAAGAGTGTTCCTGTTCAGGCTGATTTTGTCCCTTCTCTTCAGAGATATATCTAACTGAGTGAAGGTGCAATTTCACGAAGTCTTGCTGTTGTAATAGCTCTACTTTTATACACCTACACAGTTCAAGAGAAAGTATTTTGTTTTGTTCCTCAAGCCTCCCTCGTTTTCATAGCTCTGCAATATTTAATTTTCCCACTGTCAGGAAATGAAATCGGGCACCTTGATGACAATCAGTAGATAAAATAGGACCTCATCCAAGTAATTGTTCTTTCCTGTGATGCTTGTCATTCTACTTCCAAAGGCTTTTAATGAGTGAAAGGAAGGTTCTAGAGAGTGAAGAGGCCTAAAACTAGAAGCAATACTAAATTTTGATGCAAAAGTAAGGAGACTTAACTCTCTGCCAGGACGCAGAAGGGAAATTAAAGTGCCTCTGAAAAGCCAGTGTACAATTACATGCCCTTGGGAGGCAAGGGGAGCTGGGATGAATCCACTATATCAAACATGCTATTTATACCACTATTCTCTAAAAAGGCAGTTATTTTAGGGGTAGCTATAGAGGTGGAATATTTTTTCAGCTAGAAATTACAGGACTAAATCCATTGGTAGGTTGAAATGAGAACAGTATTGTCAGCATTCACTTCAAGTAGTTCATTGCCTCTTAGCATATGTGCTCCATAAAGGGTAGATAGAGCCTTCTCAGCCCTGCTAATGCGGTCCCTGAAGGTTCATTCTGAAGCAATAGGGTAATTGGATAGCTCTTAAATGCTGCCGCTGAAAAACACTGTGCAGTACATTGCCTCTTATTCTTGAATAAGCTCACTGTTCCCTGAGAAGTTGTTAGAAGTGGGTTTTGAATTGCATGCATAAAAGCTAAATGAAGATTTAAAGTTTTTGCTCCATTGGTATTCAACTTCTAATCACTGTCTGATAAGTTTTAACTCTTTTGTAGACTTTAGGAATAGTTGTAGCTGATGGCAGGTGACTAGCCTTGTTTATGTTACTGACTGCTCCTTGTGGTTCCTTTTTCTCCCCTTCTCAGGCTCATGTGGCAGCTGTTACGCATTTTCCTCCATGGGTATGCTGGAATCAAGGATACGTATCCTCACAAACAACACTCAGAAACCAGTCTTCAGTCCCCAGCAGGTTGTGTCTTGCAGTCAGTATTCTCAGGGTAAGGATGCTGCTGTATATGAAGACACTTTTCAAGTAATGATGACACTGGAGAAGGAGACTGTTTTGAAAACTTCCATGCCTTCCCCATCACACACAACTTAGTTTTCTCACGAAGTATTTGACAGGCTATACTTTATAGTACTTTATTTGGAATTTAAAAAAAAAGAATGAAAACAGAGTTGTCAGCCCACTTCACTGCAGCAGTGGGATTGAACAAGGAGAATTTTCCCTGATGCTCAGGATGTTACTGGGTTTTACGTCTACCTGTGTGATGGGGAATATTTAAGGAGTAGGGCACAAAATGCAGCTAAATTGCAGTGCTTACCTAGAAGGAATGGAACTTGGTCAATATTCCCCCAATGGCATCTTCAGAGGGAGGGGGAGATGAGCAAAAGCAATGACTAAAGCTTTCTGGAGAACTGTATTGTTGCCTTTTTCAACTTGGAAATGAAACTCGAGATGATATTAATACAGGAGGTAATATAAAAGCAGATCTTTATTGGAGCTCCAGGAGCAGCTATGGAAGGATGTCCACAAAAGCCCACCCAAGGGGTGCGTACAGTCTTCTAGGTTTTAGGAAATTAGCATAATTGATGAAAAACACTAACTAGGAGGGACAAGTGTTGATGCAATTCCCCCCCCCAGATCAAGCCCTTTCTCTGGAGCTCCCTCCCTTGGTACTGACTGTCAAAGACCTTATTCTCAACCTTGGTTCACAAGAAGAACCAAGATAGGGTAAGGGCTTTCTACTGAAGCCTAAAGGATTTTTTGCTATTTCTTTTTGTACCTTTTACACAGTTCTGTGTATCCACAAGTATTAGCATGCATACTTGTACTTCCTTAACTCTGATAATTTAGCATAGTTCCAAGGTTTTGTAGAGTTAGGAGACCAAACATCCTATTATCTTGAGGAGCCATGGCTCCTGCAGTAGCATGTGTTCTGTAAACTAGAAATTAGATCATCCAAGCTCCATATTGGGCCACTTTGCTAATGCTATAGTATACTACAATATGCTAATGTATTAGGTCTATAAAATGTGTACCAATCGACGGTGGGAGGTGCATGCATGCATGGTGGGCACCGCAATGCCTTCCACCTCGGCGAAGTGGTGCATCGGACAGAATTCCTATCAAAATACTGAGGTAATTAACCCCCAACCCTTTTACCGTGTCTGGATTTTCATTCCCAAGACCAGAAAAAGGCATCAGTACCCCCCAGGGCTTGGAGCTCTGGAATCTGTTTTGTCTTCTTGTCTAGGAAAGGGCAAGGAAAACTACTGGGAAAACTAGTTACTAATACAATAGTCTACAAATATATGTGCAAAGAATAGAGAAAATATATGAGGAAAAAAAGGTGAAAACCAAAAACGGCATCAGTATCCTTGTTAGGACAGATCTTTGTACTGCATGTAACTAGTTGTTCTTTCTGACAGGGATTGTCAGGAGAAAGTGAGTGAGAAAGGGTCCATGTATTAGTGTTCCCAATATAGCTCCCACTGATGTGAAATTTGCCTTGTGTGTTTCAGAAAGCTGGCTGTAGCTAACTGGAATATTAGGATGATCAGGGTCCCTGCAGTGTGTTCAATACTGTATCTGAAAGAATTACGAAAGATTTAAGTAGGAGAATCTCCCACCTCTAATAACTTTCCAAGAGAATAAGCACTTTTTTTTTTTTCTAATTTGATTAAGGTTGTGATGGTGGCTTCCCATATCTCATTGGTGGAAAATATGTGCAAGACTTTGGTGTGGTGGAAGAGGACTGCTTCCCTTACACAGCCCAAGACTCTCCGTGCCTTTTCAAGCGCAGCTGTTACCACTACTACACGTCTGAGTACCACTATGTTGGTGGTTTCTATGGAGGCTGCAATGAAGCCCTGATGAAACTTGAGCTTGTTCTGCATGGCCCAATGACTGTTGCCTTTGAGGTTTATAATGATTTCATGCTTTATAAAGAGGGTATCTACCATCACACTGGGCTGCAGGATGGTTTAAATCCTTTTGAACTGACCAATCATGCTGTCTTGCTGGTGGGCTATGGTAAAGACCCAGAAAGTGGTGAGAAATTCTGGATTGTGAAGAACAGCTGGGGCACCTCATGGGGAGAAGATGGCTACTTCAGAATCCGCCGTGGCACTGATGAATGTGCAATTGAAAGCATTGCCATGGCTGCAACTCCTATTCCAAAGTTGTAATATAGAGGTCTTCATCCAGTGCCTTGTCCTGAGCTCTAGGAACATGCTGATGGTTGAAGAGTCTGGTTAAAATCTGTCCCCTAGCTTGAAAAGGCAACTTTAAGGAATTTTTCCACAATAGAGCAGTTTCCACTGTTAATTCTGCTCTGTGCACTGGAGGCTTCCTCTCGAGTCTGACAGTAGATCACCCAGACTGGGTGTTTTGGTAACAGTGATGATTAGTTACTCATCATTGGATATACGCTGTCAGTTACCAGTTGCATTTTTTTCCATGGGCAGTCTTGACCTTCAGATCTCAGAGGGAAGTGGCTGCTGTGATAATCCATAACTGCTTTGAAGGGACACTGTAGTGCCTTACTTCTCAGAAATCAGTAAGTCACTGCAATTTGGAACATAAGTGTGTATTGGGGAGGGAATGAGCAATTACACTGATTAAAAGAAAATCCTAAAGCTCTAAGTGTCCTGCAAAAACTGCATGTCAAACCCTTATGACAATAAAAATCAATTCTAAGTTTCGGGCTGTTACTAAATGTTCTAGTTCTGGGTTTTATTGCTGTGCTTCACAATTGATCATTTCAGAGTTCAGTGAAAACACCCCACTCCTATAGGAGTTTTGATTTGTTGAAGAAGTTAGTTCTTTTGGTGACCTGTGAGTTTTGAGCTTCCTGTCAACAGCTTTTTACTTCAGCAGAATCTAAACTGGTGATGAAGAAAGATGAGAGGGCAGCTGAAGCTGAGATTATTACAGCAGCATCCAGCAAGTTGTCCATAAGGTCAGTAGTCCTTGCTGTGGATGTAGGACAATTCATTGACTAAATTTGCTAATTCCCCAGTAATCCTGTTTAAATCCTTTCTGTTAATCTGTTGCCCTATGTCTTGCAAATATACAAGGTAGAAACATAGAGTTGAGAGGAGGGATTGCAACACTTGGAATTAACCATTTCTCAGCTGCAACACAGTACTTTGTTAGTGCAGCACTGGCCTTTGCTGTTCAGCTGAGGAAACAGAAATGGCATAGAGGTGAGTGGCAGTTTCATACATAGAATTTAACTTCTTTAGTAACTTTCTATTAAAATGTGACCAAAGTTACTTAGTAGTTTTCTCTGTAAAATACAGCCTCATGGGTGGTTTTTCTAAGTGTAGGGAAATTCATAAAATTCAGAAAGTGAAAGTTGTCTGTAATAAAAGTATCCCATTTAACTTAGAAGGGAAAACTCACTTTTACTTCAGTAGCAGAATTTCACTAGAAATCCTGGACTCTAGTTTGCTCAAGTTGGGAGGCAGGGAAAGGATAGCTTCATGGTTTTTTCAGTCCCCACTCAAAAAAAATTAAGCCTGGTTGATAGCAAGTTGAACATGAGTCAGCAGTGCTCTGGCAGACAGGAGGGCCAAGCGTGTCCTGGGGGGTATCAGGCACAGCATCGCCAGCCGGGCAAGGGAGGGGATTGTCCTGCTCTACTCCGTACCAGGGTGGCCTCACCTCGAGTGCTGGGGGCAGTTTTGGGTACCACAACATAGGAGAGATACAAAACTATTAGAGAAGGAGGGCCATGAGGATGGTGAAGGGCCTTGAAGAGAAGCCACATGAGGTGTGGCTGAGGGCACTCCGTCTGTTCAGGCTGGAGAAGAGGAGACTGAGGAGAGACCTCACTGCAGTTACAACTTCCTCATGAGGGGAAGAGGAGGGGCAGGAACTGATCTCTTCTCTGTGGTGACCAGAGAGAATCACAGCCTGAAGCTATGTCGGGGGAGGTTTAGAGTGAACATCAGGAAAAGGTTCTTCAGCCAGAGGATGACTGGGCACTGGAACAGGCTCCCCAGGGAAGTGGTCACAGCTCCAAGCATGGCAGTTCAAGAAGCATTTGGACAATGCTCTAAGGCACATGATGTGACTCTTGGTCCTGTGCTGGGCCAAGAGTTGGACTTGATGATTCTTGTGAGTCCCTTCCAACTCAGCTTGTTCTGTGGTTCTGTGAAGATATGTTTGTAAATTTAGGACTTGTGTTTTGCCAGAATTGGAACAAGGACTTCTGAAATAGCTCATATTGTGCATTGGATTGTTTTAGCTGAGGAGCTAGGTTCCTGGATTTCTTTAATAGCTGTATCACATGAGATTAGCTTGAGAATAAGGATATAAAATCTAGGTGTTTCTTTTTACTGTCTTTCAGCCGTTAGTAAATTGACTCCTTATCACCAAACTGTTGCTGACACTCGTGGCACTATGGATATAAAAACACTTGCTATTCACCATATGTTGTATCATGTTAGCTACATGTGTTTTGAATAACATTCTGTGTTATTTTCTTAGCAGTTCCTTCATCTGTCTGTCCCTGCTTGTGTGTGGCAGCTGCACCAGTGCTAATAGGAAGAAGAGAGAGTTCTCAGAGTGCTCTGTCACTGTCACTGCCACCAGTGACTGTCATCAGACATTGTTGTTTGCCTCTGGCTGACTGCAGTGTGTGAATGTCCCCATTTTCTGTATTCCAGTTGCACAGAGGAATGTCAGTCAGCCAGATGGTGCTGATATGTGGATACAGATTGTTTATGTGGCTTCTTCCTATAAACAATGCATTAGCTGAAGTGGAAAACATGGTATCGCTCAGGAGAATAATTGTAGGATTGGCAGATAAGCCTTGTAGTGAACACATAAGGCCCTAATATATTTAACTTATCATGGAAGGTTAATAGATAATGTCATGGCTGATAAATACTTGCAGGAGAAATAAAGCTTATCATCAGCCCAGCAAACAGAGATATTAAAAGTTTGGTGTTTTGAGCATTAGTACATACAGAGGACAAATAAGATACATCTGTCTAAAAGTGAGTGTAATAAATCCTTAAAAACTGTTAAGGGCTGTGGTGGAGTCTCCATCACTGGATTGAGACAATTTTCCAGTTTGAGCACTGCCCCTGACACCAGAATTGCTCAGAGACTCATGCAATTGGTTTATGAAGGAGACACAGCAGGGTCATCATGACTTCTTCTTGCTCTGTGACCTGAGAACTTGAAACACAAGATGATGTTTAACTTCTAAAGTTATCAGTCTAACTTTGCAGTGTAAAATTCATATAAAGCAACAGCGGAGATATTTTCCTAGATTTACTCAAAGTGCTGAAATTAGGACTGAATAATTTTAAAGTTGTGTTATTCCAGGGGTCTTGAGAAGATGGGAAAACCAGTGCACCAATGGAGTTTATGAAAATGGCAAGCCGAGCAGAATATTATAGCTTGATAGCTTCTTGCCGTTTTTAATGAATTACACTTTATCCATTGCTTTCTTGTCCATTGCTGGAGGCTTAAAAGTAGCTTGTAAAATGGAGTTAAGAATATTAGACTACTTTTGAAAGTTCTGCTAACACTGAAGAAGACTGCTTCCTATGACCTCTGAAAAGACTAAGATATATTTCTAAACTACTTTGATCAAGATGTGATTAAAGCAAGGCTGTAGGTAAGTCTGGAGGTGTTGTTAATGGAATATTTACAAGGATGTCAAATGGAGAATTTTGAAAAGCATTTTTTCCTCGATTTTTGTATTTTAAAAGGGACAAATGCTGAGGGAGGTGTATTATTTATTTTAGAAGATGAAAAGGAAGATGGACTAAGGAAGCATTTTTTTTGTGGTTTCAGTCTACAAAACAGCATCTTTTACCAAGATTTTCAGTTTTCAGTTTTTCATTCTTCCCTTTTGGGGGAAAAAAAACCATCATAGCATTTTTTTCCCCCCCATCAAGTTATTAATTTCTTCAGAAAAGCCATTTCTGGTATGTGTTAAAAATTATGTTAAAACATCAAAGCCATGACTGATTTTACTTTCACCTGAATGGTGGGACTTAAATTTGACTCTGCTCTAGACAATCCACAGGGATAGAGCTGCCTGATATCACCGGAACTGCCTCACTTTGGGTTGAAATAACCTAGGGAATGGTGTGGTCTCCACAGTGCAGTGAAGAGCATGATACAATGCCCAGAGCCTCTCAGGGACATGGTGCAGCAGTGGATGAGGAGGGAGGTTTCTGGGGGGAGTTTGCCCATATCTGCTGGTGACTGTGGGACCTCCAGGGTGTTGCAGGAGTGGGGCAGGGACAGCTGGAGGCAATTCAGGCTGTGGATTGCCTGAGTCGCTGTGTAGAGGGGTCTGTCCTCACTGTGTGTCTGGCAGCACAGCCTTTCTAATGCCCTCATTTGCACCATGAGAGAAAAATAGCACTTGGGTTGTAAAACAAGGTGTGTTAGTGAGGTCCAAAAGCCTGTGGCTGTGAACACTCTTGTACCCAGACCAGTTAATGGCTAACTCTTGTTTTCTCTCCTGTAGTCCATTCATTGCACATGTACATGTATCAAGTTGCTTTAAAAAAATTGATCTCAATTTGGACCTTGAATTTGAAATTTTGAGGGTGGTCCTGAGCATATTTAAAAGAAAACACAAGTCCTTTCCATATCCTGAGCAATATGGGCAGCATGTCACAAACAAAAAATGGAAGCTTTCACTGCAGTATGAAATAATGCAAAATACTTGACTGCCCCTTCTGAACAGTGAGTTTTAATGAAATGTTCCCAGTTTCACTGAGATGGAGTATCCCCTGTGCTGAGGAGAAGGTATTGGAGACTATAGCTCAAGCAGGTTGAGATTTCTCTGCTGGTTGCTATGGCTTCTGGATGTGCTGTAGGCTGAAGCAGTGTGAGCGTGTCTATATGTTTCGGTTTCCAAAATAGTATGAAGCACTTAATGGCAAGTAAAATGTTATTAATAACCTGCAACTTTAGGAGGTGGTCAGGTGCAGGACATTAACAGAGCATCAGTTTTTATCAGTTCCCTCTGAATGACAGGTGGTGCAGGAGGAGGAGAGGTTGAAATCTTTCTGTATAGGCTAGAGAGAAACAGGCATGTGCATATGCAGAATTTTGCTATATCTGTAATAGGAAAGGCACTGACACGTACTTCTGCCAATTATTCCTAATTGTTGCATTTGGATCAGCTGGCTTGATCCAGCAGGTGCTATTTAGCATGAGATGCACCAGCTAAATTAAACTCTCTCACCATAACATTTCACTAGGCTGATAGTTTAGCTCACTCTTCTACAAGCACATTTTGCTATTTGCACTTGGAGATATTTGTGCATGTTTATGCTTGAAGTGATCCTTGAGACCTCTGACTTACCTCATTAAATAGAGAATACTTTTAAGGGCTGTGTAGAAGGGCTGATACCACTTTAGCATTATGACAAGTGATAAATTGTAAGTACTGTCATAACCACCAAAGATATTAAAAGGGATGTCTTTGCCCTAGGAGGATTTCAGAATCTTGAAAAATATTGTACATTCTTAAATGTCCAGCAGTTCCAGCCTTGACATTCTTTGTGTAAGATGGGAAAAACTTCCCAAATCCATTAACTAACTGTACAGAACCTTTATATTTAGCAAAGGATACATAATACACACAGTGTGTGGATTTTTTGAAGCTTCATTTAATTAACTTTTCTATTACTCTCTTATTTAACACTTGTAACACTAGTAGTATAAAACAATGGCCTCTTCTATTGTTCTGTTTAGTGTTTAGCTGGAGTAAATAGGATTTTTGGTTTGGGCTATACATGGGATTCCTTAAGATTTTTCTTCTCATTAGCACTGATGACAAAAGGAAACTGAGTATCTCAGAAGGCAAATCTTCCTGAAAGCAAACAGTCCATGACCTCTGGTAGGCCATTACTTCACCTGGAAATGGGAATACCAAAACCAACTCTCTCCTTTTGACTCAATACTCTGCTCTTGGTCTGACTGCGCTACTTCTGTCTCCCAGACCTATCTCTGCATCACAGTTCAGGAAAATCTTAAGCCCATTTAAAATCCTGATCCTATTTTGGGACTCTGTCACTTCACCCTGTAGGTGTTTAGGCATAAACAGGAATACTCCAAGAACTTGACATTTGGGTGACTAAGTCTGCAGTCTGTTCTATATTTTGCTTTGCACAAAGATTTTCTTCTAAATCTCATACATTAGTAAGTCTGCTGAGTTTCATCATTCAGTTACATTTTTCTCTGCTTTTCTGAAACCTTCTATTAACCTTGGGATTATATGCACAGGTTTAAATTTCATGAGGATAATACCTCCATCCAGTTGTGCGAGGGGAAAAAAATCAATTACAAGAAAAGGACTAGGGGGTCAAATCAAATACATAAAACTCAGCAGTGGGATGATAAAATATAAGCAATTAAATGCTTCTTGTCACAGAACTTATCTATTTTCTGTGTTTGTTGCTTTGAGGAAAAGTAGAAATAGGATGCTTGCATGTTCCTGGTTGTTGGGGGCTGATTTTTAAGTGTAACATTGAAAGGGTGACTTTCTTTTCCTTTTTTAATTAAAGAGTCTGGTAAACCAGAACTTGAGCTCCATCTAATCCTTTAGATGTAGAGGTTGTAATAGCAGAGGTTTGTATTGTAGAGGTTTGTAATGGCAGCATTAAAACTTCTCCAAATGGAAAGTGAATGGGGCCATCTGGGTGTGGAAGAACCAGGAGGGACAGCAGGTGCTGATGGCATCTGGATTGGCAGCATGTTTAAGCTCCCAGCACATCTTCATTAAGTCCTTTGGAACACTGAGAACAGGTAACAAAGAGTAACGTAAAGCAAGGGACATCCTAAAAAAACAGACAATCTAAAGAAAAAAAAAAACAGTGGTTTGGGTAGGTAGGGACCTTAAAGATCCAACTCCCTCCCCTCCCCCCATAAGCATGTATGCCACTCACTAGCCCAGGTTGCTCAGGACCCCATCCAACCTGGCCTTGAACACTTCCAGGGATGGGGCATCCACAATTCCCTGGGCAAGATGTGCCTGTGTCTCACTACTCTCACATTAAAGAATTTCTTCCTAATAGGTAATCTAAATCTCCTTCTTTTAGTTTAAAACTGTTCCCTTTGTCCTATTGCTATCTACCCATGAAAAAGTCCCTCTCCCTCTTTTTTATAAGGCCCCTTTAGGTACTGTAAGACCACAGTAAAGTCTTCTCCAGGCTGAACAACCCCAGCTCTCTGAGCCTGTCTTTGTAGGAGAGGTGCCCCAGGCCTCTGATCATCTTTGTGGCCTCCTCTGGGCTCACTTCAACACATCTTCCTTGTGTTGAGGACTCCAGAACTGGACACAGGGATCCAGGTGGGGTCTCACAAGGGCAAAGCAGAGGTGCAGACTCCCCTCCCTCACCCTGCTGGCCACACAGCCCAGGACATGGTTGGTTTTCTGTACTGTGAGCACAGGTTGCCAGGTTATGTCCAGCTTTTCATACATGAGAGACCCCAAATGCCAATAAGAGGTGATGGTAAGAAGGACAAACTCTTCAGCAGCTTCCAGGTAAAAAGACTAGATACTTTAATAAACAAAATCTAATGCGTCATGGAAGTGGAACAGATATGAAGCAGTACAAGACTCCTCCAAAACCAGCACCTGAAGGCTAACCAAGGGATGAGGAGGTGGTGGGGGCTGGGTAGCTGGCAGCCCTTTTTCTTCCTGTTGCTGCAAGAAAACATGGCCAAAGCACTGTGAGAGAGGTGGGTATAGGCAAGCAGGATAATTTAACACAGAGCATGGCACTTGTAACAAGGTGGGTATCAAAGTGTTGATGTGTATTTTAAAATAGAATTACTTTCCCCTTCTATAGGTGTTGCATTGAGTTTTGCTGCACTGCTGCTAGAAAGAAGCAATGTTAATCACCACAAAATCTCTGGCTTAAGAGTTCAACTACAGGTCTCCAAGTACAGTTCCCTTCCTCAATGTTAATTTGTGTGCTATCTTGAACCCATGAGCAATCACGTATGGCAAAGCTCATGTCTACCCTCTAATTTGTTTACACCCTCCCCTGCAATCCTAATTCCACAAAGAAAAGAAATGCTGGCTCTACCAGGACAGGTGATGGCCCTCTTGTGTTATAGATCAGGTAAAAAAAATCATAGCTGGGAGGCTGGTTACCAGTTGAAAGGGCAGCTGTCTCACTGGTAAGATAACTTCCAGAATGGGTAGGGTTTTTTTTTTGTTTGTTTGAAAAGAGTGCTAAAACCAGGAAAAAAAATGTTCAAAAAATGTGAGAAAACAAAACCCTCTGCTATTTCGGAAGTACGTAGGCATTTTTTCTTATTTTGAAATGTGTTCATAAAAACGCTACAAAAAGGGAAGATTTGAGAAAAATGCAAAGTTTAGCTGCTTGGTAACATGCCCTGACGTTGCTTTTATATATATATATATATATACACATATATATATATGGAATATATTCTGTGTATGCATATATACACAAACAGAAAGGATATATTTTTTTGGGGGGGGGGGGGGGAGGTTAATTTTCTTGCAGTTGAGAACACTGACAAAACTCCCAATCTGAAAAACCCTTCACCAAATGAACTGAGGTCCACACAGTGTTACTTATCCTCCTTATCTATATTTTTCATTTGTCTTCCCTGTTGAGATAAGGCTTCCAGGAGCAGGCCTGGCCACTATGCAGGGTTGGAGCAGTGTTCAGCATGCAGGAGCCTTTCTTGCTGAGCCCTGAAGTGCTACTCTGATAGCAGGCTAAATAATAATCAGTAAAAGCTGGAATGAACTGAAGTCCAACACTGTCTTTATAAATATATTTATTGTGTCTTACTTGTGTCTTAAGAGGTTTCTGGAGTGTATTGATTACAACTTCCTGTACACATGAATGAGCTGATGAGGGAAGATGCTCTGCTGGACCACATATTTACAAACAAGACAGTACTGTACAGGGATGTGAAAACTGGGGACGGCTTCGGCTGGCAACTGTGAGAGAGTGGAGTTCAGGATCCTGAGAAGAGGGGAAAAAGGCAAAAATCAGGGTTGCAAGCCTGGATTTCAGGAGAACAGACTTCAGCATGTTCCTGCTTGGGAAAATCCTCTGGGAGGCCCTAGACTGAAGAGGGGTCAAGGAAAGCCAATTGATTTTCAAGAATCACCTCCTCCAAGTTCAAGAATGGTCCATCCCCACATGCAGGAAATCAAGCAAAGGCAGCAGGAGGCATGCAAGGGTGAATAAAGAGCTTCTGACTAAACTCAAAAATAAAAATGAAATGTATAAAAGAGATGAAAGGGACAGGTGACTGGGGATGGATATGGACTCCCTGTCTGAGCCTTGGTAAGATCTAATTATTAAAATTATTAGAGAGATACGTCTGCCCAAATTAAGGTGAAAATGAGACCATATGCTGAAGTGAATGGTATGACTTTTATTTAACAGTAAATGTGAGGCAGAAAGATAAAGAAGTATATAAAGAGAGGAGAAGGGAGAGAAAGAGAGTCACAGGTTAAGTAGAAAAATATCACTACTCCGTGGATTCCAACAGCATCCCATTGGTCCTCTTCTTGTCCTCTCGATCATGAGGGTCTCACAAAACATAGAATTCAATGCACTAATATAGGCTTATCCCAGGTAGAAGCTCCCAGGTTCCTCCTCTGCCATGTGCAAAAAGAGAAAGAAGGAGAATCCATAGAAATATGGGCTGGTAAGCATCACCTCAGTCCCAGGAAAGGTGATGAAGCAAATCCTCCTGGGAGTAATTTCAAAACACAGGAAGGATAAGAAGATGATTTGGAGTAGTCAGTGTAGGTTTATGAAGGGGAAATCATGCCTGACACAAAAGTGCTGTGTCCAATGCTGGGATCCCCAGTACAACAGATAAGGAGAACTGAGTCCAGCAAAGAAATGTAAAGATAAGATTAAAACCTTGGAGTATCAAGGAGAGGTAAAGAGAGCTGGGAAAGTTCGTCTGGAGTAGAGAAGGCTCATGGAGATCTTAAAGAATACAGAAAAAAGATGAAAATTCTATTTAAACATTTTTTAAAAAAGCTTTTTATTGTGTGTGTGGTCAAACAATAGAACAAATTGCCCAGAAATTGTGAAGTCTTCATCTCTGCCTTCACTGGCCCTGCTTTGAGCAAGGGGTTAGGTTCAGTGATCTCCAGAAATACTGTCCTACCACCTACCTCAGTGGTTCTGTGGTATTTGAAATTACAATGAATACAACTTACAAATCGTACTCCTGATGAACTTTTATCAAGTAAAGGCAGCATCTTTTGTTGTTTTGTTCCATGGTTTCAATTTGCAGTTACAAAGGAAATAATGCAAGCCAATGCATATTAATTTAGGTTCTACTCTTACAAATGTTTCTGCACATGAAGTTGGTGCTTTTGGGTGAGCACCGCTAAAGATTGATAGTCTCCAAGAACCAGACTTAAATTTACATGAACTGGACAAAAGTTTCACTGATGTGATTCAGCCCTGTTCTTAAAGAAGATTTTCTCTGTGGAGGACAGGGTAGACTATTCTCTAAGTTCCTGCTTTGAGGGCTTCAAATGGACCCTTGTGGGAAGGGCATAATGCAGGTTACTAATTATCAGAAATATTCTAGCTTGACGTAGATATGCCCATGTGTAGCTGTAACTATTTGATTCTCATCACACAAATACTCTTCAGTGCCTGAAGAGAGTTAAAACTGCTGCAATGTCAGTTTTGTCCAGGCTTTTGTCCAGGTAGCTCCATAGCAGCATTCCTGCAATGAGTGTGATGCTTCCATCTGCAGTCTCAGTGAGTGTTCTTACACTTTGCTTATTGAATTTGAGGTACAACAAATTTCCTTTGGAACTGGCACATTTTGGACTAAATCTGTGCTGTATGATGCTTTCACTGCTGTCTGGCCTCAGGAACAAGCCGTTTTCAAACAAACTTTTCCTGGAGTATTACTGACCCCCTTGTTATTAGATTTTACCCTTGACAGACATTCCGGTCCTTGCCTTATTGCTTTTTGAGTTGCACTGTGTTCATGTATTCCCAGGTGACTGTTCAAATACACTTGGTGTAAAATGCACTGCAGCCCATCTAAGATTTTTGCAGCAGGCTCAAAACAGAGACCTCAACTTGGATTTTATTAGGCTGTATGAATCTATATGGATGGAATAGAAACATGTATTTGCATCTGAGAACTGACTGTGTTCACACAGGACTGATGGATATGGAAGGTATGTTAGAATATGCAATAAGTAGTCAAACTGGGTCCCTTTATCAGACTCAGGGTTGTAATTGTGAGAGCCACAAACTCTCATTCTTTTAATACAATGATTCATGCACCACTGGGCTGTTAACTGTGTAGCTAACAACTTTGTATTTATTCCATATCCCCGGAATTAATTGGAATACAGAAGTCTGGCAAAAAACTCTGTGTAGAATGTCAGTGTTTTGTATTTCTTTTAAAGCAGGATATAAAATAATCTTCTAATCTATGATGCTGATTTTTATGTATATCTGTATATATATATGCATACACACACAGAGATGTGTGTTAGCATGTATCTGGATTATGCTGTCATTTATATCGTATTAGGTAAGATCAGTATGATGGTATAGGTCAATCTCTTCAAGACATTCAAAGCTACCAGGTATAGCGTTAATAGCTGTGATGTGAAAACCCTACATGATTTTTAGATGGCAATCTTTTGAATACATACATTTCTAATAACCTGAATTTTGGTCACCACAATATAAGAAAGATATTAAACTGCTAGAGAGCATCCAAAGGAGGGCAACGAAGATAGTGAAGGGCCTTGAGGGGAAGCTGTATGAGTGGCTGAGGTCACTTGGTCTGTTCAGCTTGGAGGAGAGGGGAGGGGAGTTCAGCTGAGGGGAGACTGTTCAGCTGAGGGGACACCTCATCACAGCCTGCAACTTCCTCGTGAGGGGGAGAGGAGGGGCAAGCACTGATCTCTTCTCTGTGGTGACCAGAGACAGGACTGGAGAGAATGGCCTGAAGTTGTGTCAGGGAAGGTTTAGGTTGGATATCAGGAAAAGGTTCTTCACTCAGAGGGTGGTTGGGCACTGGAACAGGCTCCCCAGGGAAGTGGTCACAGCACCAAGCCTGACAGAGTTCAAGAAGTGTTTGGACAATGCTCTCAGGCATAGGGTGTGACCCTTGGAGTGTCCTGTGTAGGGCCAGTAGCTGGACTCAATGATCTTTATGGATCCCTTCCAACTCAGCATCTCCTATCATTCTGTGAATGTCTTTATTTGACAAAAACTATTTACTTGTAGTTTCATTATCTCAGACAACATTGCTGTTTTTAAAAGGTATATTGATAGCAAGTCTGGTGCTCAAGGTTGATGTCCTTTTCTGTGGTATATGCCATGCAAAGAGGAGTGATAAAATCCAGGATGCAGTTATTCTTTTCTTGATTCCTGTCACTGCAATTGCATCTTCAGTTTTATCACTTCTCTCAGAGAAAAAGGTCTCTAATAATGACAGAGAAATAGTGAGGTATTTCTGAAAATTATCACTGTAAAATGAGTTTCAATTTTATGCAGAGCACAACACAGCCTGTAATGTTTTAATTTGATGCAATTTTTTAAAATGTTATTATTTACAAGTGAGATGTATAATGTTATTGTCAATTCTGCCAATTAAAATAAAATGTAACAGAGTCTATTAATATTAGTATAGTAATAATACAGAATAATGGACAGGCAGAAAATACAAAAATAAAACTGCATAGATATACATAATGTCACATGGAATTTCAATTATTTTTTGAAATTATTTTATAAAGTTTAAAATGGACATATACCAGAGAAAACATAGACAAATGAAATATAAACACAGAAATATCAACCAAATTGCTGGCACGTTTACATGTTCTTATTGCTTGGACAGCAGCAGGATAAGGGCTCAGAGGCAATATCTGGTTTTCCCAGCCTAACAAGTCACTTGTCAGCTGAGCGCTGCTAACCACCTATCTGTGTGTGGCAAATGCAAGCTGGTGTTGCTTATATTACCTGTCCTTAAGTGTGGTCTCAGCTAAGACTGATTTTATTGCATCATCTCCAGGCTGAGTGCGCTTCCCTGGCCACCTCTGCCTGCAGGAGATCACTGAGTTGCAGTAACCTGTTTGTGCGTGTGAAGGGATCACCTGGCATCATCAAACAAACCTTGCAGTGATTCTTTAAGTCATAACCAACCCAAATTATCTGCCTTCTCTCATGGCAGTGCTGCAGATTAATAATAGGTGCACACCTCCCCATCCCAGTGCCTTTGGATGGCAAGGAGGCCAAACCAGTACAGACACATAGTTCCTACAAAGGTGGAGCAAGGCAGGACTGAGGGCCTTCTCCCATTACAGAAGCATTTCAGCAGATGGTGTCTGTAAAAGCTAGCTCATGGTGGAGTTAGGAGATCTGGGTACAGCTTTCACTCAGCAGGATGCCTCAGTCCATACTTCATTTTAGCTTAGCAAATCATCCCTCTAACTGCAATGATCCCTCCTCCATGCTCACCTCACCTCACCTCTGAACACCTCACTGAACATCTTACTGGTAGTCCTACTGCCAACCCAGCGTGACCTTGCTTAAGCCCATGAGGAGCTCATTGTACCAGGGTGCTGTTGGGGCCAAGAATTTAGTCACATTCAGAGAAGAATTGGAGAATTAAACAAGTAACACGATTACCCAGAGCTATTATAGCTAATGCTAACAAAAACTTTGGAAGAGAGATAAAGCCTCATGCTTCTGGGTGTAGGCCAGCCTCTAACTACACTTACTAATAGCCTAAGACCTCCAGTTACCAAATACCTGCTTTCAGGGACCTTCCATGCACTGTTCTCTGAGCAATGGCCATCATCAAAGAAGGATAAAAGATCAGATGTAATTTAAACCTTGTCCAAAACACCAATTTCCTCATTTCCAAAATTGCTAAATCCTCTCTGCCTGTTCTTTGTTTAAGCCCTAAAATGGGAAATCTTCAACTTCAGAGGGGAATGGTGAATGCTTAGAAGTACTTGAGTATTGGATCCTCTCAGGAAACAGTGGTGCCATGAAGGCAGGAATTCACATACCACACACTACCAGTAATAACAATAATAAGCTTGAATCATGCAAAGATACTAACTGATGGAACTGGTTTGCCTGTCAAGGTGTAGTCTTTCATGATGTCCATACCTAACAAGGCTAAACCCTTTAAAACTTTCTTTCCAAACAGGATACAAATAACAGCTTGTTTTTGGAAAGACAATTTATCTTACTGAAAAAAAAATTCTCTTATTAAAACAAGGTTTAAGGGAAATAAGACGTTACATGTCAAATTACCTATTTCCACTTTTTGTGTTTATGTACATACACACACACACACACACAAACTTTAAAGTTTGAGTTTAAAGACCAATTATAAAAGATTGCATAATATGAATGTTCTGAATTCTTTGTCTACTAAAATCCAGTTTTTTGGATAGATGACAGAATTCTAATGCCATTTCAGTCCACACTTGGATAAGAACTCCATCAAATAATATTACAATAAGTGAAAAATATATTTTCACTTTATCAAGAACATGAATAAATATAAAAATTATTCACTGATGGGTTGCACACAATAGTAAAATTCTGTGGGTTTGCTATCAAAGCTGTTAAAAGAATCATACACCTCTAGGTAATGGGTAGGGGTCTCCAGCTAAGCTGCCTAGGTAAAATTCACTGTGTTCTTCATTCAAAATATAGATAAAAATATATAAATCATGTCAATGGAATGATTTACTCAAATGGGTTCAGTTGTTTGCAAGTTTGATAATCGCTTGTTTTGGAAAACAGAAGACTGTTAAAACACTGGCGTTCATATGCTCCACAATGCTATTACGCTTTCATAACTTCTGATTATCGGAGTCGTGAGATAAACCTGGATTTTTTGCATTTTAGAGTCCAATTGTATGAAAAAAACAAAGCATGAGCTGTATGCTGCATTAAGATGGGAGCATGCTTATAGATATAGAGAGGCAATCACAATTGTGGTAATGAAATTTAAAAATATCTATCAGCTATAATTAAATTCATAGAGCCCTCATAGTATAGACAGAAGCAAAGATGCTGTATATTGCTATAACTGCCACTTCTAGTGATGTAACTGCATTTACACTGACTTACATGCATTAGAACGAAATTACGTCCAAAGCCAAAGTCACACTGGTTTAATTTTTGCACTTTAATGGAGTCATGAAACCTCTGAAGGTAGTTTTCTGGGTTTTTTTTTTTTTTTTGCAGTGACTGGCATCTTAAAGACAACTGGAAATAAGCATCGGGTGATAAATTATCACCAAGGCGGTGATTCAAAAACTGTGTGTAAAACTACTGCACAACAGAAACACTGTCCTTTCAGCAAGGAGCCAAACAGAGAACAGGACTGTTGCATGAATTTTCCTGCAAAGTCTCCAGCAGCCAGACTAATCCCACACACACCTCGTGCTGACCTTTACACACATACGCACAAAACTTTCTGGGAGACGTCCTTCCCCCAGTCCTTACTTACTTCATCTCCCAGCAGGGCTGCCTGCTGGACCTGGTGATCCTGCTTCCGTAGGAAGGGACAGAGCCTCCACCTACCTTGCTCTCCTTCCTTCCCTCCCCAGTCCCTCACTCCCTCTCTTCCCCTCAGGCTGGCAGGATTCCTCGGGCAGAGCATGCAATCAGTTTGCAGGGAGCAGCCGCAGCCACAGGAAAGATGCAGAAGCACAACCAGAAGGAGCACCTCTACAAGCTGCTGGTGATCGGGGACCTGGGAGTGGGCAAAACCAGCATCATCAAGCGTTATGTCCACCAGAACTTCTCCCCCCACTACCGGGCCACCATCGGGGTGGACTTTGCTTTGAAGGTGCTGAACTGGGATGCTGAGACTGTGGTACGGCTGCAGCTCTGGGATATTGCGGGTGAGTACAGAGGGGAACCCCTTGCCCCATAATCTGTCGAAAGACAATATAAAATATAGACCCCAATCTATTTGTACTGATCTAAAAGCTGGGAACTGCCAGTGCCTATGCAGTGAGGGAGAGAGATTGAGGACAGAAAACTTTAAGGGCAGATTGACATTTTGGAGTTTCCCTAAAACCAGCAGACTCCCAAACTAGGGAAGTCAGAGAATCAGAGTGGAACCTGTGCTGTCTGATTTTTCTCCCAAGCCCTTGGACATATTCAGGGGCTCAGGCACCTTTCTCCAAATGCCCCAGTTGTTTCCCTGCAGCTGACAATGTTCAGTTTTGCCTCCTTGGACTAACAGATGTCTTTGACAGGAGGAAGAGTAATAAGAATGTCCTGTTATATCCTTTTAATTTGGTGGAATAGATGAGACATTCAGTAAGATGATTAAAATTACTTTTATAGTTTAAAAAATAAAGAAAATGTATATCTGAGTAAGTTTATCAAAATACTTTCCTTCTTCCTGTCCTTCCTCTCTCTCCTACTTTCCCTCCTTCAGTCCAATGAAAGCAACTTCTTATGTGTTTTGAGAAGAGAAATGTTTCTATCTGGTAATAATTCTGGTTGTTAAAAATATAATTACTCATGTTTAAATATCTTCGTTCCAACATCAAGCAAAACAAAAGATGATTTACCCCATGCAAAGAGAAAAAGAGTAAAGAAGTCCAGATCCCCACATGCTTACATCATTAAAACCCACAGAATCTGACATTGTTGCTGTCAGTGCTTCAGACATTTTAGATTTGGCTTCAGATTAAACACACAACTTTTTTTTGCAACCCCCTTTCTGAAAATTAATCCTTTTTGTTTCAGTCCACAAAATAAGTTTATCTTGATGGCATATATCACATGCTGTAAGTAATCATTTTTCATTTAGTGAATGAAGGAATCCAAATAGAAATGTAACCCAGTAGATTACAGCATAGAGGATGGTATTTTAAAACTCAATTAAATTAAGAAATTACTTTCATTAAGTAGGGAATAGAGGTGAACATCATATCAGCTGTTAGGCAACTGTGCCAGCCTGTGGCCTAAGTTGTGGGCTCAGTGATCTAGTCTGGAACAGCACCGGGTAAAACTGGTGAAATGAAAAAATTCTTGACATTCTTATCGGCCGAGGGAGTGCCTTTCTTCTGCACTGAGCTGTCTCATGTCTGAGCTCTGAATTTGGCACTGAGGTACTAAAACTTATGCAACAACGCTGCTTTATGCAAAACGTATAAACTCTGCTTTTTCACACACTAATACAGTCTTGTGGTTTTATGGTATTAAATACACATATGCTCAGCTTTCTTTATTAAAAGTTTCAATAATGGGGCAACCATTAATTTTATTGTTCACCAAAGACTGATTATAACAGAAAATACATACACTGCAAGAAAATATTTTCTGCATGAGAAAAAAGCATTTAATAGTAAATTCTGAATGTATCAGGGACTTAAAGAATGTATTTTGCATGCCTTGTTTCAGAGATTTATTACACTACTAATCATGTGCTGACGGATCATATGATGTAGCTTTCAGTCAGGCTGCAGAAGCAATTACACCTAGTTGTAGTACTGAATGACTAGCATGCTTTCTGAGTTATCACACATGACAGAGAGAATTACAGCACAGTACTAAATTTCATATGAATTGCCCAATTCAAAGCATCATTGTGAAGGTCAAGACAGTGATTGGTAATAAAAAGAGCTGCTGTCTTAGCTTTAATGACTTCTGCTTAAGGAGCTTTAGCTGTTACTGGTTGTACATAAAAAGTTCTGTAAGCAACACGCTGAATTCAGATGATCATGGTGCAGGCATAGAAATTATCACAAATAAGGCATCTGGCTGGTGAGACAAAAAGAGGTTTGAAAATGAAAGAGAAGTAAAACTGATTGGAAATACGGAGAGAATGGAATTGGTTTCTCCTGACTGTGGCTGGTTATGTTATCATCATTTGTAAAACAGAAATAGGCAATGAGGGAGGAAAATAAAATCTCTGGTCTAAGAACATCCTCTCTCTTTCAGTGGAATCTCTGTTGTTAGGTCAGGTTTATCTTTGGGGGTAAGGGAATAAACTTTCAGTCTCTGACCAAGCTGAAGGATGTTGGCTTAGCATGCAGGACACCATGAATTGAAGCAAATACTGCAAAGGCATCAATAATATTTCATATCAGTATTTATATATGAATACATATTTATATATGTACGTTTATATAAATATCAGGTATCATTTTAGCTCTCATATCCTATCCCCTCTCCATTATACAGGCAGTGAACCCAGTACCAAGCATATGTATGCTCTTCCTTGCTTTTCTCCCTGTGGATCAGTGAGTAGTAAATTGTTTAACAATCTAGAAATAATTTTCTCAAAAATGTTCTGAGTAAAACCAGTGTCAAGCTTATGTACATTATTAGTAGGATTTATGTGGTGACTTCATTGGAGGAGTGACATATTCCAGCTGTGGTAGGACCAAGCACAGTTTAGCCTGGTTTACTCTTACCATACATAAGAAAACAAAGTAAATTTTGTTCATCTGGTGCCATCTAATTAAATGTAGTTAATATTTCTGGAACATATTTTTCTGTATTTTTTAATTTGGTAAACAGAACTGTAATACGACATAATAGCTAAATGCTGAAACTGCATTTATTTAGATGAGAGTGAAATGCCAAAAAGCAAGGATAACTCAGCATGACAAAAATTAATTCGGAGATAATGTAGTCTCTGCATCACACATTGTTACATTAAGACAGGGGTTTTAACACTTAATATATTCCTGAAGCTGTGGTGTTAGGCAGGAATAGTTGGATTAACCTTCATGCTTTATGATGCTATGGTGTTTGTAACGACATGCTGTCATTAAAATCTACGAACTTATGTCTGATTCAGTGAAGTGCCCAAGTTTGAGGTGACTGAATTTTTAGTATTGTTTGTTGGAGGAGATAGACATGATAAAATTCTCCTTGTCTTTAATTTCTTCACAGTTCCATTTTATTTCACCTTATGTCACAAATTATCAGTTTTGGTGTTCCTGTTAAAGTGTGCCATCACCTCTACTGCTGTGTCATACAACATTAAATCTTACTCCCCAGTCAATCTGTCTTTACCTTTTCTGCTGCCTATGTGTGCATATCCTTCAAATTCATTAACAAATTGTTAGAAGGAAAGCTTTAAATGAAACTCTTAATCATATTTTGCACAAGACTGATGTGGATGGGGTTGGCCTTGCAGATGCAGGCCAGCACAGTGCTTCTGAAGAAAGCAGCTGTTGCAGACAGCAGATCTGGGTGTACTTGCTATTCCCTTCTCTGCAAGGCTGCTCTCTCTGCTACTGTCTGTGGTTCGTGCCCATGCAGCCCAGAGATTTCTCTGAAGACCAGCTTTAGCTGCAGATTTACTGCAGGGAGAAGCTTTGAGTGCATCAGAGAGCAGAACATCAGAGCTTGCTCCCTGCTCCTTTTCCACAGCCATCTCAGCATCCTCCATATCATTCCTTCTGCTTATGAGTGGACTGGATTATTCATTGCTACCAAAAAGATGTTGGTTTGTGTTTAATAGGCTAGTTCTCCTAAAGAGTTGGACCAATGCTTTGGGGAAAGAGTTCCATTTCCTTTCCCTGTCACTTTCACCTTCAGAAGCAGCAGTCTTCCCACAGATACAGACGAGTGTCTCTGTAGTTGTAGAGTTTTTAGGGCTGTTCTGCTGCAGAGGGAGGAAGTGGAAACCTGTTCACTAATGCCAGGCACAGCACATCCTCAGCATTTTAGGTTTTCAGCGGCTGCTAAGCATTTCAGCACATATGCATAAATAAGATAGTCATGGTGATTTCTAGGCTAAGTTACCTTGAAATTACTGTTCTGAAAACATAAATATGCCTCTTGCTGTGAGGGTTTTATTTCAGTAGAGACTGGTGGTGGGATCTTTGGGCCAGATCCTGCTGACAGCCTGCTTTTCTGCATTCTGTGGTGGTGTCAAGGCTTGCTTGAGCTTCAGTCCATAAAGACAATTATTTGAATTCAAATGTGACTATTCTAAAAGTTGTTTTGAAGTGAAAGGTAAAAAGTGTTTAAATCTTTTTCACAATTTCCAGCTTGTCAGTGTTGGCTAAACACTGTCTGTAAAGTAAGGTTTTTCCCGAAAGAATTTTTCCCTTAGGACAGTGGCAAGAAGTAAAACACATCATAAAGCTCAGCACTGGGCATTTTTAATTCAATTTTTATGCCACATTTCAGATGCTGTGGTCAAGATGGTGGAAATTATCTGAGTTTTAACACTTTATCATTATTTTTTATACCTTTATAAGAGATGATAATGGTTAGTGAAAATTGTAGATTTCTGTACAAATTCATGTAGGGTAAATTTTTATAAACTATGAAAAATCAGCTGTTGATTGCTTTAAGCCCATGAACTGACAGCTTTCCCTGCTGCAGAGGTGCCACTCAGATTAGGATAAATGTGCAGGCAGCTGCCCTTTCAGACAGGGAGTCCTTCCCTTTAATAGAAATCTTGTTGCTTTTTTACCTTAGTCTCACTGGATTCACTTCCAAGTAAAGTAGGATTCATCTGAATTAAAAATTACACATTTCTTCTCAGTCCCCGACTCCAAAGGGACCCTAACCTTAGGTACTCCCAGTTAAATTTTTTTAAGCTAATTTAGGGTTGATAATCCCAACATAAGTACCATCTCAGTGGGCAAAGACCTTTGGGCTGGTGGGGTTTGATGCCAAATGCTAGTGGCCTTGCAAGGGGTGCAGTAAAGTACTATGGGCCAGATCAAATATTTCCCAAGTTTCTGACCCTTCCAGTAAAAAGCAAAACCTATTTTCCCCAGCTGCTCTTGCAGTAAAGCAGATTCTACTGTTCAAGGCTGCCTGCAAGATACCACTGAATACATAATGGTTGATCTATTTTCTAGCCTAATTCCTGCCTAAGCCATTGTGTTGCTGAAAACCTAAGGCCAGATTTTGACATCTTTAATACATCAAACAGTGCCTATTTTTACAAGTAATTCTGCTAAATGAAAAAGTTTTAGGCATCTCATCTATTAATATAGGATTTTGTTCACATAAGCGAGAATCTGTGGAAAAAAGAGTCCTTGTGCATCCTTAGACATATTATTTAGCTCTTCAAGCTCAATGCAAATGCTAGAGATCACATTTTCCGCAATGTAAATTAAATAAAAATCATTATGCAAATGTCATAAAACTAAAACTCTGATTTATAAAGCTATTCCCTTCTCTGCTTTTTCAATTCAAAATTGCCTAATGTTTTTCTGTCAAGTATAATCATACATTGATTATAACTGATGGAGAAAAAGACCACTTCAAAAAGAGTTTAGACAGTTTATCCAGCCAGAAGCTCCATTCTTTTTCTTTGAAGTGGTTGATGATGGAAATTGGTTATCCCTGTCTTCCTGTAAAATGCTGCTTTTGCAAACACCTTGGCTTTTCCATGCAGTGAAAATCCTGTGTATCTTAAAAAGCAGCTGGAAGCAAGAGGATGAATCAGTGTCATACAATTTGTTAGAAATTTGTGGGCTGCTACTAGGCAGAAGACCACAACATAGGAGTCTTTTATTCCTTTAGTAACTTTCTTCATGGTGAACGATTTCATGGTGCAAATGAATAATTTAGTTCTTGTTCTGTGGCAACATGTCCCACCTGTGTTAGAGATCTGTGTCCCAATAAATATGTGTGAGGCCTGAGTTGAACTGCTCTTGTATCATCTACAGTGTAAGCATCTCAAGAACTTTGTAGAAGTATAAAATGTCAGTGAAATACAGTATTCATCAAGAAATATTTGTATATATTGCTGCTTACCTCACTGCTATGTCTCTGACCAGACCTTGGCTTTTGTTTGAAGGCACCTTCTTGCAGATGAAAAAAGAGTTTCTCAACAAGGAGATTATTGAATAGCACATGACTTAGCCATTCATCTGATTAGCCCACTGATAGGAATCATAAGACATTTGAATAAAATATAGACCTAAGAACTTTTGAATATGACCTCTTAGTTCCCAGAAATAATCTATTTCTATCTTGCTTTATCAATAGGACACAGTGTTTCTTTAAGGTAAAAAAATTTTATCATGAATTTGCAGAAGACAGGCTCCTTTGGTTTCTGTATCATGTGAATGACTTTCTCCTTGCTGCCGCAATGCTTAAAACCAAAGATAAACATCACAAACTGATGCCGTTGACCCCATAAGTGGGTTCAGTGCAATTTCCATTAAATGAAAGTGCATGGTCAAGAAGCCCAGCAGTCAGCACTCTTCCCTTCTCAGCCCTCCCTTACATTTGACAGCACAATTTCCATCAGATAAGTCCTCCACAGGTAACCTTCCTGGGGTCAGAGGCAGACTGCCAATCTTCTTGTCTTCCTAACCTACTCAAAATTACTCACATTGAGAAACTAAGGCTAGAAACAGGTTTGCATTGAACGTTTCTATTCTTATAGCACTTTTTCCCAGCTATGGAAGCACGTACAAGAGTTGTCTTGCTTAAAGACTGCTATTATTGTGAAATGTTTCAGGAGTTTATAATTCTTCTTTGGATCACAGCCCAGCAGTAGACATTAGCGGAAATTGTATTTCTTATTTTCAAGAAAAAATCTGGGAGGTTTTTTCAAAGTTCCTATGAAAACAGCAGATATATTAACAAATCTACAGCTGATCAACATAACCACATCCTGACATCATGTGGTGTCATACTGTCAATCATATAAAATGACAGATATTTACAAATGCCCATGTTTGAACATAATGATGTATATTATACAAAAATTTTGTACCTTCCCAGAAGACACTTTGAATTCAGCAAATAAAACCATAAACCTCCTGAACAGATCTAGTGTGAAACTCTCTTCCCAGATTTTTTCACTGGAGCAACACAACTCTTCATATTGCTAGTGCTGTGCTATTTCTTAGAGCACTTTCCATGTTTGTAAGGCTTTAAATTCACCTTCCTCACCTCTATGTTTTAGTTTGCAAATAAAAGTAAACTTGTAATTACTCTGATGCCTGGTATGGCTCCTGAGCTATATTATGTTACTGCGGGTTATTATCACTTGCATGAGAATATACAGGATCCTCTTCAAGCGTGAGCAGTTCGGTTGTGTCAGATGTTTTACACAAAATACCATAGTACTGAAGAGCTTCCCGTCTGGTACCTACATTATTTTGTGACTCTTGTTGAAAATCCTATAATGTACCCAAAGACACTGGGTACTGTCCACAGACTGAGAAATCTGACAGCCTAATAAGACCATACACTTATTATTCACTTATTACCCTTACTATTCACTTATAATGAACTTCATTGCATTTCCTTGGGTGTTTGCATGAAAATTTCTTTTTCATGCAATACTCTCCTGCATTTTCATACAAATTAGTCTAGCATGGTACTTCTAATTATTTAGGGAAAGAATAGTTTCAAGAGACTTATAAAATGAAGTCCTGCTTTCAGTAATATTATCTTAGAAAATCTGCTATGTGAAATACTGACCTAGACTGAAAGCACTGATTTTTACAAGGTGGTGGTTTTTTTTTCCCCCTCCTACTTTCTTCATTACAGGACAGGAAAGATTTGGAAACATGACCAGGGTGTATTACAGAGAGGCTATGGGGGCGTTTATTGTCTTTGATGTTACAAGACCTGCAACGTTTGAAGCAGTGACAAAATGGAAAGAGGATTTGGACTCTAAGTTGGTTCTTCCAAATGGCAAACCTGTCCCGGCAGTCCTATTAGCAAACAAATGCGACCAGGGAATAGATGTTCTTATGAACAACGGCATCAAGATGGAGCAGTTCTGCAAAGAGAATGGGTTCGTGGGCTGGTTTGAAACATCAGCCAAGGTAATGTTTCCATTTCCTTTCAAATATTTCTGAGGCCAGGGAAATCAGTTCCTAAAATAGTTCATTTGGTCTAAATATGCACCTTGAAAGCTCCCCTCTTGGTGGTATTAATTAAAGGTGAATTTGTAAATATATAGTATACATTTATATTTCTTTTAGTTTTTTTATTGCAAAGAAAATTATATGCAACAATTTGAAATGCAGCTGCTCTAATATGATAGGCCAGCAGTAAAGTACGTACCCAGTTCACAGGTTACTGCACAATAGCCTGGGGAGGAAGATGACCTTAGGCAAGGCATAAGAGCTACCTCTTGTGAATGATATGAGGATTTTTTTTTTTAATCATTCTTAACATTGAATATTATCTGTAAATATTTATATAACCACCTTTCCCAAAAACTGCTGATTTGAGACAATAGCTTCATTTCTTTAGCTTGCAGAAATAAAGTCAATCTATTTTAGTGCTTGTACAATGTTTGCTGTTATAAGCTCTCATTCTCAAAAGCCTTTTCAAAAAAATCACATATCTGGGCAGGAAGAAAATATCAGTGGTCAAAGTGCTGAATGAGCTGCTCTGAGGTTCAGTTCTTTGCCTTGGTACAGATTTCCTGAGTGCATGGAAAATTGAGATAAAAATCAGAAAAGGCACTCGGACTTTCAGATTATAAAGGCCCAAGGTACATTCGTACTGTATATCAATTTGAGAACTCTTAACTAATTTCAATACATGCAGGATTTGGAGAGCTGGCATGTGAAATATTGATTTGAACACAGCAATTCAGTGCATATTTTGTTGATAGTATCCTCCTATTGTGAAAGCTGGTGTCATCATTGACAGTTCTGGGGAACTTTTGGATGTTTGAAATGGAAACAGTTTTGTTCTGGTTTAACCTAGATTTTTAGTAGTCTGAAAGCCAAAATGCTACGTTGGTTGTTTAATTCCTATTAAACACTTTATGTTAGGTACTTAAGAACTTTTAGAGTGTATATTTGAGTTTTACTTTTCTGGTCTTGACACTTTCTTTAAGCATTAATATTTAAAAGATGTTTCACCTTTAATCAGCAGAAGTAACAGCAGGAGAATAGCAATGTGTCCCAGACTGTCTCAAGCATTGCAGGAACTCTGGGCTGAAATTGCAGCTTTTCAGTACTTAAAAGGGGCTTATAAGAAAGATGGGGACAAACCTGTTATCCTCATTTTGTGATAGGGATAAGAGGTAGTGATATTGTGATAGGATAAGAGGTAGTGGTTTTAAACTAAAAGAGTATAGTTTTAGGGATAAGGAATAATTTTTTCTGACAAGGATGGTGAAACACTGGAACAAGTTGCCCAGAGGTGGTGGATTCCCCATCCCTGGAAACATTCAAGGCTAGATTGGATTTGGCTGTGAGCAACCTGATCTAGCTGAGGATGTCCCTGCCCTGGCAGGGGGGTTGGGCAAGATGACTTGAAGAGGTTCCTTCCAACCCAAACCATTCTATGATTCTATATCTTTGTAATAAATGTCTTTGCTTTCCTACTGAAAGGGTCTCAAATCTAGTCACTGTTTCTTCAAGATGCCTTTTGAAGGGAGAAATTTTGGTCTAGGTCATTGTGTAAATTATCTTGCTCCACTACAGGGTACTTCCTATTTCTTCATGTGCAGCACGTGGTTTGTATTCAGGTCTATGGTTCATCTGCTGACTTGTGGTGCGTGAGGCCAAGAGAATCCAGTGTTCCTCTTTAGGATAAACTACATTTTACTATGTGAATGGAATGTGTACCATGAATTTCATACATCAGTCCCCAGCAAGCGCCTGTCCACCACTCAAAAAGGACAACCACATTTATTGTGCCTAGGGCCATTGCAGGTCATGACAGAAAATGAATATACAGACAATTTCAAAGGTCACAGAGAGGTTTTACGATGATAATGGAGCCAGTCTGCAGCAGAACTATGGAAGTATAAAAGACATATAACGGACATATACATTTTTTTAGAAGTCACAACAGAGGAAAATTTTCCAAGTTTCTCTAAACCACATAGAATTAAAATTTTCTGTTATTTTAAACATGGGAAATATCTAGATTCTGCTTACTTTATTTAACTCTGAAATTCAAGCAGTCCCCAGATTGCCAATGCAATCATGTAGGAACAGAAAAAAATCCAGCTATGACAAGATTTGTTTTCAAAAGCCACTGTGAAGGCAGTGGTGAGACTTGAGGGCACACAGTTGTTATCAGACTGTTCTCTGCTGCTATACACCAGAGGCTAGGACCTGTTATTCTGCAATCCACACACCTGATTTCCACCCAGAATTGAAGGCTCCTGACTTTAAAATTATGCAAAGAAGAGTCATTCCAGTAAAGATGGTAGAATCACAACATTTAATCTAAGACAGATCAAAATAATTTCCCCACTAGGTCTAAGTTCTAAACTAAACCCTACACTTCCTTTTCTAAACAAAAGTTATTATTACTGCTATTTTCAGAATACATACCTGGTATTCTTTCAGCCTGGGGCATCATAAGTAATAGAACTTGGCTCTGGGAAAAATAAATACTTAACTCTGTTTGCTACAGAGAATAGAAACTCTTCTGAAGCAGTATAACATGGACAAAGGAGACATCATACTGCAGCTAGCAGTTTTAGCAGTTCAAATAAGTAATAACCCTTTTTGTGGTACCCTGGAATAATTAGATCTCCAGAGATTGTCTGGAGATGTGCTTGGAAATGTTAAAGCCTTGAGAACAAACTGAATATGATTCGTGCATTTTGGAAAAACAAAGGTGATTACTTATAAAAATAACATCTTTTCGTTCTGGTTGCCTTGCAGAAAGTAGCATGCTATATATGTACCTACTATGTTTCAAGCTGTCAATGGTCTTAAGCTTTTGTAGCACTGGAAGATTACACCAAAAAAAAAAAAAAAAATCACTGTATTATTCCCTGGTGCTATTTTTTGTAAGTTAACAGCGCCAATGTAAAGCATTTGAGCTGCCTAATACATTCTCATGTACTAGTTTTGATTCTTATATGAATCTGAAGGAAGTACTCAGCCTGTTTCAGTCTTCTGCTCCCTAAAAAAATAGAAGATTTTGTTTGGATAGTTTTCCATGTAAGAAGGGCCTTATTGGGCAACACCACCTCACAGTATAGTCACAAGTTACACTATTACCACATATCCGGTGGTGAGCCTGGTCTCTTTTATATCTGCATATTTACCTCGCTTATATTGATTGCAGTCTGAGAGGCACATCCCCAGATAGTCACAAAATAACCTTTCATAGTAAATTCTTTAATAAATTTCATGGCCACAACTATTGCGAAAGATTCATTCTTTTAAAGGAAGGAAATTTCTTCTTCCTGTCATGCATTTAGTTATCCAGCACACGGACAGAGCAGCTGAGAGCTCCACTCACATTTCCAAGCCTTTAAACTGTTTTCACCACCATTCCTAGTTCAAAGAGGTGAGGTTTTGACTTAGATTAGAAAAGGAGCAATTTCAAGCTTATTATCACTTTATAATGAAAATGGAACTTGTGCAACAAAACAGACAAGTCAGGCAAAACGAAATGTGCTTGAAAGTACCTAATTCTTGAAATAAGTTGTAATACCTTACAACTGGCCATGGCTGTGCTGTGATTATACCTGAGTTCCTCTTTTTCCTGCTGTAATTTTGCTGTCAGCAATACAGAAGTAGATGAAAAGGCATTCATGTTTTGTCCAAATTGCCCAGAAAGGTTGGTAGCTGTGCTTTTCAAATCCTTACAAAACTAGGTTAAGCACACAGCTCCTTGTCTCCAGAGCATCAGGCCTGGAGACTGATGAGCAGTCTGAGTCTCTGGGCTATTTGGACACATCCTATTTGGATCAGGAGAATGTTATAGAATCTTTCTGCCTCTAAGAAATGTGGATAATAAGTTGTCCTTTATTCAGCTTTTGTTTGACAGGCAATCCATGCTGTGTGACCATAGATTCAGAATGAGTTGGGTTAGAAGGGACCTTAAAAATCATCTAGTTCCAACCCCCTGCAGGGTCCAACTGCTGGACTAGCAATCAGAAGTCCTCTTTGCCATTGATCTTCTGTGTTACCTTCAAAAAGTCATTCTCTCCTCTGTTCCAGCCTTTCTTTCAAAAAGCAAGGGCATTAATTCTTCCTATTTTACCAGTGAATTCTGTGAATAATCCAAGCTCTACTAGCCCTTGTTTAAATCACAAATTCTTCAGCTCTTCTGACTGGACAATTATTATGAAAGATGAAAAATGCAAGTTGTGCAGTAAACTTGCAGAGGAACAAGACAAGCCGTTCTGATTTCCATAAAGAAAAACAAGATTTGGACATGTGTTTGAATTAGGCTGACAACTAATCTGCTGATCTGGTAACTTAAATCCAACCAATCCATTTGAGACTGCCAGACCCAGTTAGGGATGTGTGGTTCCCTGCATTGTCTTTTTAATTCACTCAAAAAAAGTCTAACCAATCTCACTGTAGTCTTAGAAAATATTTCAGATTCTGCCATAAAGCAAGAAATAGAGCTGACACTTAAGGCAGGAGATTTCAGTTCAGGTATACAGTAACTCTGTGCAAAATCCTTTGTAGAGTCCGTTTCCTGTAATTAAAAGGAATTAATTCAAGTTGTACTATGGGTATTAGAGCTGTCCTGTAGCTCTTTGGATCACTTTTATGAAATACGTTATTTAGTGCTGTCCCAAAACTGGAAATTCAGAGAATTGCAACACTGTTGGTCATTTAGTGAAATAATATCATTGCAGGATATTCAACCAGCTGTAAGAATTCAGTCATAGAAATGATCTTGTTCTCAGCGTTGCAGTCACAGCAGTTCACATCTATGAATTTCATGTTCATGCATCCAGATGGTTTTTAACTTGTATGGTTGTGTTTTTGTAGAAACACCACCGCAGCAGTACAGCAGACCATCTTAATAACGCTCTTCTCCCAGTGTTTTCCAAGGGAATTCTGCTAAGGGAGCATGTGGAGCCATTCCCTCAGACTGCTAGCTCCAGAGAAGTGCAGGTTAAAGTATCTTTAAAGTCATTCCCCTGCTTCTGGATTTTAGTGCATTATGGAAATAAAATGTGGAAGCTATGAGCGTCTCACTAGATTCCCATCTAATACCTGAATATTTCACAATTTGTAAATGTTTGCTTATAGGAAGTCCATTTCCTTCAACTATAGTAGTAGTCTAAGGTCATGTCTCTAGGCAGTGCCGATTTAGAGCTCCCCAAGTGCATGGTGCCTGCACACACACTGTTCTTCACCCTGGTTCTCAGAAGCATCAGATTCAGTAAGAAGAAGAAACTATCAATGTAAAAAGGGAAAAGCTTTATACCAGAAAACAACCAGAGAGAAAAATCTAAGATATATGCATGGTAAAGAAACAAAAATTTCTTTCATCTGAAAGTGAGACAGGCCCTTAAAATGAGCAAGGGCCATTTTTCTTCCACAAAGAGCTAAGATCCAGTCTAATCTGTGAGGACTTATTTCATATATTAAAATGGAATGCGCTAAATGTTAATGTTCTGCATCTGCAGTAGAGATGGCAGATTAGAGGGAAGGTAATCCAAAATGCAAAAAAGGTTGCTGAGCTTGTGTACTGCTTTGAGTCACATTCAATAATGTATTTATTTTCTCTTTAGCTGATTGTTGCTTACAAGACATTATTTCCAATAGCAATCAGTTCAAAGGTTTTAAATAATGCAGCTCTCTTTCCCTGCCCTCAGTTGTTATCCTTTCCATAAAACTGCCCTTTGAAAGGATATATTTGAATAAGATCGATCTACAAAGCAAATGCCAATTTCATTTATGTCTTCCAGTGTTCCTTTCTGGCTTTCAGAGATTACTCAGTTATTTTCTTTGCCTTGTTTTGTTTGGTAATAGAATAAAGAGTAGCATGTGCTGATTTTCACTTTTGCATTCCTTCTTGATGAGGCCGGGAGAAAGACCGGCACAAGCAGTCAGGCATCATCACAGAAGCAGGGTTCAGGTCCTTGGTCTAGCAGATTTTGGTAGGTTGATGCAGGGTAAGTCACTTAGGGATGCATTCACGGCTCAGCTCTTGCACTGGCTGAGATGCTGTGTCTCAGGTGCTGGGGCTTACTGAGGCACACAGAAATGGCACCTCAGGGGACAGAGCAAGGCCCGGGAAATGGTTTTAGAAAGGCTGGCATGCTGAATCAGGAATAGAGAACTGATAGTCACAAAGACACCATGGTATGGGTAAGATTGTTCCTTTATGGCCTTGTAGTTAAAGAAATTTTGTTTCTCTCTCTTGGGAGAAAGCTTTTCTTGAGAAAGGAAAGTGTTGCATTCCTACCTTATCATGAGAAGACTTCATGCTATGCCATCTCCCATTTTCCACCTAGCCACCACGTGCTGGACCAAGCTTCATGTAGTTTCCTCTGTGGCTCTGCATTTTCTCTATTTGACAAATGGCCATAGCAGCACTTCCCTATCACAGAAGCTGCTGTCCAGATAAACACATCAAAGATGTAGTGCTGAATAATACCAGCCTTAAAAGTAATATAGGGAGACAGAGTGTCTCCTGTGTTTGAAGAACTGTGAAGGTAAAAGTGGCCTCAGAGGAGGCTGGATAACAAGCACTACAGGTGCATCTAGTACCATGTCAAGAGCCAGATAACACCTGGACATCTTGCTGATCAGATGTAACTCCACCAAGGAGGCACAGGAAGTCCCTCAGTCTGACACAAAAAAATTTGCTCAGAATGTGAACGGAAATTATTATAAACAAATGCAAAACCAAAGCCAAATAAAAAAGAAAACAGAGAAAAGAAAGGAGAGGAGAGGAGAGGAGAGGAGAGGAGAGGAAAAAATAACTGAACTTC